>CATKUP010000763.1:0-69475 GCA_949786385.1 Onychomys leucogaster
CTTTCTAGAGTCTCTAATTACATAGGGAAATGTGAGTTTGCTCAGAACAAAGAACTGTGTTTCCTACATACATGGACCATATCTAGTTCAACTCTGTTTCTGAAACTGATAAAAACCACAGGTCCTCTAACATCCAATGCTTTTAAGTTCAGAATGAGAAACATGTGAGCTTCGTGAGCATTGTAGCTTCGTTTGAGCTGAAAAGTGACTGCATTTACCTGAAACGAAGTCCTGCTTGTAGGACGACACAGAGCCTGGCATTGAACTCCGTTTCAGAAGGGAAACACACAACACAGTTCTCATCCATGAAACACACTCTGCTTTAGAGCAAGAAGCACGATCTTGCTTTCTAGAGTCTCTAACAAGCCGGGAAACGTGAGTGTGCTCAGAACAAAAGAACTGTGTTTCCCACACCCGGACCATATCTAGTTCAACTCTGCTTCTGAAACTGATACAAACCACTGGTCCTCTAACATCCAATGCTTTTCAGTTAAAAGCAAGAAACATGCGAGCTTCGTGAACAATGTAGCTTCGTTTGAGCTGAAAAGTGACTGTGTTTACGTGAAACGAAGTCTTGCTTGTAGGAAGACACAGAGCCTGGCATTGAACTCCGTTTCTGAAGGGAAACACACAGCACAGTTCTCATCCATGAAACACACTCTGCTTTAGAGCAAGAAGCACGCTCTTGCTTTCTAGAGTCTCTAATACAGAGGGAAACGTGAGTGTGCTCAGAACAAAAGAACTGTGTTTCCTACACACACGGACCATGTCTAGTTCAACCCTGTTTCTGAAAGTGATACAAACCACAGGTCCTCTAACATCCAATGCTTTTCAGTTCAGAGCGAGAAATGTGTGAGCTTCCTGAATATTGTAGCTTCGTTTGAGCTGAAAAGTGACTGTGTTTACATGAAACGAAGTCTTGCTTGTAGGAAGACACAGAGACTGGCATTGAACTCTGTTACTGAAGGGAAACACACAGCACAGTTCTCATCCATGAAACACACTCTGCTTTAGAGAAAGAAGCACGCTCTTGCTTTCTGGAGTCTCTAATTACATAGGGAAATGTGAGTTTGCTCAGAACAAAGAACTGTGTTTCCTACATACACGGACCATATCTAGTTCAACTCTGTTTCTGAAACTGATAAAAACCACAGGTCCTCTAACATCCAATGCTTTTCAGTTATGAGCAAGAAACGTGTGAGCTTCGTGTACAATGTAGCTTCGTTAGGGCTGAAAAGTGACTGCATTTACCTGAAACGAAGTCTTGCTTGTAGGAAGACACAGAACCTGGCATTGAATCTGTTTCTGAAGGGAAACACACAGCACAGTTCTCATCCATGAAACACACTCTGCTTTAGAGCAAGAAGCACGCTCTTGCTTTCTAGAGTCTCTAACAAGCCGGGAAACGTGAGTGTGCTCAGAAAAAAAGAACTGTGTTTCCTACACACGGACCATATCTAGTTCAACTCTGCTTCTGAAACTGATACAAACCACTGGTCCTCTAACATCCAATGCTTTTCAGTTAAAAGCAAGAGACATGCGAGCTTCGTGAACAATGTAGCTTCGTTTGAGCTGAAAAGTGACTGTGTACGTGAAACGAAGTCTTGCTTGTAGGAAGACACAGAGCCTGGCATTGAACTCCGTTTCTGAAGGGAAACACACAGCACAGTTCTCATCCATGAAACACACTCTGCTTTAGAGCAAGAAGCACGCTCTTGCTTTCTAGAGTCTCTAATATAGAGGGAAGCGTGAGTGTGCTCAGAACAAAAGAACTGTGTTTCCTACACACACGGACCATATCTAGTTCAACTCTGTTTCTGAAACTGATAAAAACCACAGGCCCTCTAACATCCAATGCTTTTCAGTTCAGAATGAGAAACGTGTGAGCTTCGTGAGCATTGTAGCTTCGTTTGAGCTGAAAAGTGACTGCATTTACCTGAAACGAAGTCTTGCTTGTAGGAAGACACAGAGCCTGGCATTGAACTCCGTTTCTGAAGGGAAACACACAGAACAGTTCTCATCCATGAAACACACAATGCTTTAGGGCAAGAAGCACACTCTTGCTTTCTAGAGTCTCTAATACAGAGGGAAACGTGAGTTTGCTCAGAATAAAAGAACTGTGTTTCCTACACACACGGACCATATCTAGTTCAACTGTGCTTCTGAAACTGATACAAACCACAGGACCACTAACATCCAATGCTTTTCAGTTAAGAGCAAGAAACGTGTGAGATTCGTGAACAATGTAGCTTCGTTTGAGCTGAAATGTGACTGCGTTTACCTGAAATGAAGCCTTGCATGTAGGAGGACACAGAGCCTGGCGTTGAACTCCGTTTCTGAAGGGAAACACACAGCACAGTTCTCATCCATGAAACACACTCTGCTTTAGAGCAAGAAGCACGCTCTTGCTTTCTAGAGTCTCTAATACAGAGGGAAATGTGAGTTTGCTCAGAACAAAGAACTGTGTTTCCTACACACACGGACCATATCTACTTCAACTCTGCTTCTGAAACTGATACAAACCACTGGTCCTCTAACATCCAATGCTTTTCAGTTAAGAGCGAGAAACGTGTGAGCTTCGTGAACAATGTAGATTCGTTTGAGGTGAAAAGTGACTGTGTTTACGTGAAACGAAGTCTTGCTTGTAGGAAGACACAGAGCCTGGCATTGAACTCTGTTTCTGAAGGGAAACACACAGCACAGTTCTCATCTGTGAAACACACTCTGCTTTAGAGCAAGAAGCACGATCTGGCTTTCTAGAGGCTCTAATAAGGCGGAAAACGTGAGTGTGCTCAGAACAAAAGAACTGTGTTTCCTACACACACGGACCATATCTAGTTCAACACTGCTTCTGAAACTGATACAAACCACAGGTCCTCTAACATCCAATGCTTTTCAGTTAAGAGCGAGAAACGTGTGAGCTTCGTGCACAATGTTGCTTCGTTTGAACTGAAAAGTGACTGTGTTTACCTGAAACGAATTCTTGCTTGTAGGAAGACACAGAGCCTGGCATTGAACACCGTTTCTGAAGGGAAACACACAGCACAGTTCTCATCCATGAAACACACTCTGCTTTTGAGCAAGAAGCACGCTCTTGCTTTCTAGAGTCTCTAATTACAGAGGGAAATGTGAGTGTGCTCAGAACAAAAGAACTGTGTTTCCTACACACACGGACCATATCTAGTTCAACTCTGCTTCTGAAACTGATACAAACCACAGGCCCTCTAACATCCAATGCTTTTCAGTTCAGAGCGAGAAATGTGTGAGCTTCCTGAATATTGTAGCTTCATTTGAGCTGAAAGTTGACTGTGTTTACATGAAACGAAGTCTTGCTTGTAGGAAGACACAGAGACTGGCATTGAACTCTGTTACTGAAGGGAAACACACAGCACAGTTCTCATCCATGAAACACACTCTGCTTTAGAGCAAGAAGCACGCTCTTGCTTTCTGGAGTCTCTAATTACATAGGGAAATGTGAGTTTGCTCAGAACAAAGAACTGTGTTTCCTACATACACGGACCATATCTAGTTCAACTCTGTTTCTGAAACTGATAAAAACCACAGGTGCTCTAACATCCAATGCTTTTCAGTTAAGAGCAAGAAACGTGTGAGCTTCGTGTACAATGTAGCTTCGTTAGGGCTGAAAATTGACTGCATTTACCTGAAACGAAGTCTTGCTTGTAGGAAGACACAGAACCTGGCATTGAATCTGTTTCTGAAGGGAAACACACAGCACAGTTCTCATCCATGAAACACACTCTGCTTTAGAGCAAGAAGCACGCTCTTGCTTTCTAGAGTCTCTAACAAGCCGGGAAACGTGAGTGTGCTCAGAAAAAAAGAACTGTGTTTCCTACACACGGACCATATCTAGTTCAACTCTGCTTCTGAAACTGATACAAACCACTGGTCCTCTAACATCCAATGCTTTTCAGTTAAAAGCAAGAGACATGCGAGCTTCGTGAACAATGTAGCTTCGTTTTAGCTGAAAAGTGACTGTGTTTACGTGAAACGAAGTCTTGCTTGTAGGAAGACACAGAGCCTGGCATTGAACTCCGTTTCTGAAGGGAAACACACAGCACAGTTCTCATCCATGAAACACACTCTGCTTCAGAGCAAGAAGCACGCTCTTGCTTTCTAGAGTCTCTAATACAGAGGGAAACGTGAGTGTGCTCAGAACAAAAGAACTGTGTTTCCTACACACAAGGACCATGTCTAGTTCAACCCTGTTTCTGAAACTGATAAAATCCACAGGTCCTCTAACATCCAATGCCTGTCAGTTCAGAATGAGAAACGTGTGAGCTTCATGAGCATTGTAGCTTCGTTTGAGCTGAAAAGTGACTGCACTTACCTGAAACGAAGTCTTGCTTGTAGGAAGACACAGAGCCTGGCATTGAACTCCGTTTCTGAAGGGAAACACACAGCACAGTTCTCATCCATGAAACACACTATGCTTTAGGGCAAGAAGCACACTCTTGCTTTCTAGAGTCTCTAATACAGAGGGAAACGTGAGTTTGCTCAGAATAAAAGAACTGTGTTTCCTACACACATGGACCATATCTAGTTCAACTGTGCTTCTGAAACTGATACAAACCACAGGACCACTAACATCCAATGCTTTTCAGTTAAGAGCAAGAAACGTGTGAGCTTCCTGAATATTGTAGCTTCGTTTGAGCTGAAAAGTGACTGTGTTTACCTGAAACGAAGTCTTGCTTGTAGGAAGGCACAGAGCTTGGCATTGAACTCCGTTTCAGAAGGGAAACACACAGCACAGTTCTCATCCATGAAACACACTCTGCTTTAGAGCAAGAAGTACGCTCTTGCTTTCTAGAGTCTCTAATACAGAGGGAAATGTGAGTGTGCTCAGAACAAAAGAACTGTGTTTCCTACACACACGGACCATATCTAGTTCAACTCTGCTTCTGAAACTGATACAAACCACAGGCCCTCTAACATCCAATGCTTTTCGGTTCAGAGCGAGAAATGTGTGAGCTTACTGAATATTATAGCTTCGTTTGAGCTGAAAAGTGACTGTGTTTACCTGAAACAAAGTCTTGCTTGTAGGAAGACACAGAGCTTGGCATTGAACTCCGTTTCAGAAGGGAAACACACAACACAGTTCTCATCCATGAAACACACTCTGCTTTAGAGCAAGAAGCACGATCTTGCTTTCTAGAGTCTCTAACAAGCCGGGAAACGTGAGTGTGCTCAGAACAAAAGAACTGTGTTTCCCACACACGGACCATATCTAGTTCAACTCTGCTTCTGAAACTGATACAAACCACTGGTCCTCTAACATCCAATGCTTTTCAGTTAAAAGCAAGAAACATGCGAGCTTCGTGAACAACGTAGCTTCGTTTGAGCTGAAAAGTGACTGTGTTTACGTGAAACGAAGTCTTGCTTGTAGGAAGACACAGAGCCTGGCATTGAACTCCGTTTCTGAAGGGAAACACACAGCACAGTTCTCATCCATGAAACACACTCTGCTTTAGAGCAAGAAGCACGCTCTTGCTTTCTAGAGTCTCTAATACAGAGGGAAACGTGAGTGTGCTCAGAACAAAAGAACTGTGTTTCCTATACACACAGACCATGTCTAGTTCAACCCTGTTTCTGAAAGTGATACAAACCACAGGTCCTCTAACATCCAATGCTTTTCAGTTAAGAGCGAGAAACTTGTGAGCTTCGTGAACAATGTAGCTTCGTTTGAGCTGAAAAGTGACTGCGTTTACCTGAAACGAAGTCTTGCTTGTAGGAGGACACAGAGCCTGGCGTTGAACTCCGTTTCTGAAGGGAAACACACAGCACAGTTCTCATCCATGAAACACACTCTGCTTTAGAGCAAGAAGCACGCTCTTGCTTTCTAGAGTCTCTAATTACATAGGGAAATGTGAGTTTGCTCAGAACAAAGAACTGTGTTTCCTACATACATGGACCATATCTAGTTCAACTCTGTTTCTGAAACTGATAAAAACCACAGGTCCTCTAACATCCAATGCTTTTAAGTTCAGAATGAGAAACATGTGAGCTTCGTGAGCATTGTAGCTTCGTTTGAGCTGAAAAGTGACTGCATTTACCTGAAACGAAGTCCTGCTTGTAGGACGACACAGAGCCTGGCATTGAACTCCGTTTCAGAAGGGAAACACACAACACAGTTCTCATCCATGAAACACACTCTGCTTTAGAGCAAGAAGCACGATCTTGCTTTCTAGAGTCTCTAACAAGCCGGGAAACGTGAGTGTGCTCAGAACAAAAGAACTGTGTTTCCCACACCCGGACCATATCTAGTTCAACTCTGCTTCTGAAACTGATACAAACCACTGGTCCTCTAACATCCAATGCTTTTCAGTTAAAAGCAAGAAACATGCGAGCTTCGTGAACAATGTAGCTTCGTTTGAGCTGAAAAGTGACTGTGTTTACGTGAAACGAAGTCTTGCTTGTAGGAAGACACAGAGCCTGGCATTGAACTCCGTTTCTGAAGGGAAACACACAGCACAGTTCTCATCCATGAAACACACTCTGCTTTAGAGCAAGAAGCACGCTCTTGCTTTCTAGAGTCTCTAATACAGAGGGAAACGTGAGTGTGCTCAGAACAAAAGAACTGTGTTTCCTACACACACGGACCATGTCTAGTTCAACCCTGTTTCTGAAAGTGATACAAACCACAGGTCCTCTAACATCCAATGCTTTTCAGTTAAGAGCGAGAAACTTGTGAGCTTCGTGAACAATGTAGCTTCGTTTGAGCTGAAAAGTGACTGTGTTTCCCTGAAATGAAGTCTTGCTTGTAGGAAGACACAGAGCCTAGCATTGAACTCCGTGTCTGAAGGGAAACACACAGCACAGTTCTCATCCATGAAACACACTCTGCTTTAGAGCAAGAAGCACGCTCTTGCTTTCTAGAGTCTCTAATACAGAGGGAAATGTGAGTGTGCTCAGAACAAAAGAACTGTGTTTCCCACACACGGACCATATCTAGTTCAACTCTGCTTCTGAAACTGATACAAACCACTGGTCCTCTAACATCCAATGCTTTTCAGTTAAAAGCAAGAGACATGCGAGCTTCGTGAACAATGTAGCTTCGTTTGAGCTGAAAAGTGACTGTATTTACGTGAAACGAAGTCTTGCTTGTAGGAAGACACAGAGCCTGGCATTGAACTCTGTTTCTGAAGGGAAACACACAGCACAGTTCTCTTCCATGAAACACACTATGCTTTAGGGCAAGAAGCACACTCTTGCTTTCTAGAGTCTCTAATACAGAGAGAAACATGAGTTTGCTCAGAATAAAAGAACTGTGTTTCCTACACACACGGACCATATCTAGTTCAACTCTGCTTCTCAAACTGATACAAACCACAGGCCCTCTAACATCCAATGCTTTTCAGTTCAGAGCGAGAAATGTGTGAGCTTCCTGAATATTGTAGCTTCGTTTGAGCTGAAAAGTGACTGTGGTTACCTGAAACGAAGTCTTGCTTGTAGGAAAACACAGAGCCTGGCATTGAACTCTGTTTCTGAAGGGAAACACACAGCACAGTTCTCATCCATGAAACACAGTCTGCTTTAGAGCAAGAAGCATGCTCTTGCTTTCTAGAGTCTCTAACAAGCCGGGAAACGTGAGTGTGCTCAGAACAAAAGAACTGTGTTTCCCACACACGGACCATATCTCGTTCAACTCTGCTTCTGAAACTGATACAAACCACTGGTCCTCTAACATCCAATGCTTTTCAGTTAAAAGCAAGAAACATGCGAGCTTCGTGAACAATGTAGCTTCGTTTGAGCTGAAAAGTGACTGTGTTTAAGTGAAACGAAGTCTTGCTTGTAGGAAGACAGAGAGCCTGGCATTGAACTCCGTTTCTGAAGGGAAACACACAGTACAGTTCTTATCCATGAAACACACTCTGCTTTAGAGCAAGAAGCACGCTCTTGCTTTCTAGAATCTCTAATACAGAGGGAAATGTGAGTGTGCTCAGAACAAAAGAACTGTGTTTCCTAAACACACAGACCATATCTAGTTCAACTCTGCTTCTCAAACTGATACAAACCACAGGCCCTCTAACATCCAATGCTTTTCAGTTCAGAGCGAGAAATGTGTGAGCTTCCTGAATATTGTAGCTTCGTTTGAGCTGAAAAGTGACTGTGTTTACATGAAACGAAGTCTTGCTTGTAGGAAGACACAGAGCCTGGCATTGAACTCTGTTTCTGAAGGGAAACACACAGCACAGTTCTCATCCATGAAACACACTCTGCTTTAGAGCAAGAAGCACGCTCTTGCTTTCTAGAGTCTCTAACAAGCCGGGAAACGTGAGTGTGCTCAGAACAAAGGAACTGTGTTTCCTACACATGGACCATATCTAGTTCAACTCTGCTTCTGAAACTGATACAAACCTATGGTCCTCTAACATCCAATGCTTTTCAGTTAAAAGCAAGAGACATGCAAGCTTCGTGAACAATGTAGCTTCGTTTGAGCTGAAAAGGGACTGTGTTTACGTGAAACTAAGTCTTGCTTGGAGGAAGACACAGAGACTGGCATTGAACTCCGTTTCTGAAGGGAAACACACAGCACAGTTCTCATCCATGAAACACACTCTGCTTTAGAGCAAGAAGCACGCTCTTGCTTTCTAGAGTCTCTAACAAGCCGGGAAACGTGAGTGTGCTCAGAAAAAAGAACTGTGTTTCCTACACACACAGACCATATCTAGTTCCACTCTGTTTCTGAAAATGATACAAACCACAGGTCCTCTAACATCCAATGCTTTTCAGTTAAGAGCAAGAAACGTGTGAGCTTCGTGAACAATGTAGCTTCGTTTGAGCTGAAAAGTGACTGTGTTTACCTGAAATGAAGCCTTGCTTGTAGGAGGACACAGAGCCTGGCGATGAACTCCGTTTCTGAAGGGAAACACACAGCACAGTTCTCATCCATGAAACACACTCTGCTTTAGAGCAAGAAGCACGCTCTTGCTTTCTAGAGTCTCTAATTACAGAGGGAAATGTGAGTTTGCTCAGAACAAAGAACTGTGTTTCCTACACACACGGACCATATCTAGTTCAACTCTGTTTCTGAAACTGATAAAAACCACAGGTCCTCTAACATCCAATGCTTTTCAGTTAAGAGCAAGAAACGTGTGAGCTTCGTGTACAATGTAGCTTCGTTAGGGCTGAAAAGTGACTGCATTTACCTGAAACGAAGCCTTGCTTGTAGGAGGACACAGAGCCTGGCGTTGAACTCCGTTTCTGAAGGGAAACACACAGCACAGTTCTCATCCATGAAACACACTCTGCTTTAGAGCAAGAAGCACGCTCTTGCTTTCTAGAGTCTCTAACAAGCCGGGAAACGTGAGTGTGCTCAGAAAAAAAGAACTGTGTTTCCTACACACGGACCATATCTAGTTCAACTCTGCTTCTGAAACTGATACAAACCACTGGTCCTCTAACATCCAATGCTTTTCAGTTAAAAGCAAGAGACATGCGAGCTTCGTGAACAATGTAGCTTCGTTTGAGCTGAAAAGTGACTGTGTACGTGAAACGAAGTCTTGCTTGTAGGAAGACACAGAGCCTGGCATTGAACTCCGTTTCTGAAGGGAAACACACAGCACAGTTCTCATCCATGAAACACACTCTGCTTTAGAGCAAGAAGCACGCTCTTGCTTTCTAGAGTCTCTAATACAGAGGGAAGCGTGAGTGTGCTCAGAACAAAAGAACTGTGTTTCCTACACACACGGACCATATCTAGTTCAACTCTGTTTCTGAAACTGATAAAAACCACAGGCCCTCTAACATCCAATGCTTTTCAGTTCAGAATGAGAAACGTGTGAGCTTCGTGAGCATTGTAGCTTCGTTTGAGCTGAAAAGTGACTGCATTTACCTGAAACGAAGTCTTTCTTGTAGGAAGACACAGAGCCTGGCATTGAACTCCGTTTCTGAAGGGAAACACACAGAACAGTTCTCATCCATGAAACACACAATGCTTTAGGGCAAGAAGCACACTCTTGCGTTCTAGAGTCTCTAATACAGAGGGAAACGTGAGTTTGCTCAGAATAAAAGAACTGTGTTTCCTACACACACGGACCATATCTAGTTCAACTGTGCTTCTGAAACTGATACAAACCACAGGACCACTAACATCCAATGCTTTTCAGTTAAGAGCAAGAAACGTGTGAGCTTCGTGAACAATGTAGCTTCGTTTGAGCTGAAAAGTGACTGCGTTTACCTGAAATGAAGCCTTGCATTTAGGAGGACACAGAGCCTGGCGTTGAACTCCGTTTCTGAAGGGAAACACACAGCACAGTTCTCATCCATGAAACACACTCTGCTTTAGAGCAAGAAGCACGCTCTTGCTTTCTAGAGTCTCTAATTACATAGGGAAATGTGAGTTTGCTCAGAACAAAGAACTGTGTTTCCTACACACACGGACCATATCTACTTCAACTCTGCTTCTGAAACTGATACAAACCACTGGTCCTCTAACATCCAATGCTTTTCAGTTAAAAGCAAGAGACATGCGAGCTTCGTGAACAATGTAGATTCGTTTGAGGTGAAAAGTGACTGTGTTTACGTGAAACGAAGTCTTGCTTGTAGGAAGACACAGAGCCTGGCATTGAACTCTGTTTCTGAAGGGAAACACACAGCACAGTTCTCATCTGTGAAACACACTCTGCTTTAGAGCAAGAAGCACGATCTGGCTTTCTAGAGGCTCTAATAAGGCGGAAAACGTGAGTGTGCTCAGAACAAAAGAACTGTGTTTCCTACACACACGGACCATATCTAGTTCAACACTGCTTCTGAAACTGATACAAACCACAGGTCCTCTAACATCCAATGCTTTTCAGTTAAGAGCGAGAAACGTGTGAGCTTCGTGAACAATGTTGCTTCGTTTGAACTGAAAAGTGACTGTGTTTACCTGAAACGAATTCTTGCTTGTAGGAAGACACAGAGCCTGGCATTGAACACCGTTTCTGAAGGGAAACACACAGCACAGTTCTCATCCATGAAACACACTCTGCTTTTGAGCAAGAAGCACGCTCTTGCTTTCTAGAGTCTCTAATTACAGAGGGAAATGTGAGTGTGCTCAGAACAAAAGAACTGTGTTTCCTACACACACGGACCATATCTAGTTCAACTCTGCTTCTGAAACTGATACAAACCACAGGCCCTCTAACATCCAATGCTTTTCAGTTCAGAGCGAGAAATGTGTGAGCTTCCTGAATATTGTAGCTTCATTTGAGCTGAAAGTTGACTGTGTTTACATGAAACGAAGTCTTGCTTGTAGGAAGACACAGAGACTGGCATTGAACTCTGTTACTGAAGGGAAACACACAGCACAGTTCTCATCCATGAAACACACTCTGCTTTAGAGCAAGAAGCACGCTCTTGCTTTCTGGAGTCTCTAATTACATAGGGAAATGTGAGTTTGCTCAGAACAAAGAACTGTGTTTCCTACATACACGGACCATATCTAGTTCAACTCTGTTTCTGAAACTGATAAAAACCACAGGTCCTCTAACATCCAATGCTTTTCAGTTAAGAGCAAGAAACGTGTGAGCTTCGTGTACAATGTAGCTTCGTTAGGGCTGAAATGTGATTGCATTTACCTGAAACGAAGTCTTGCTTGTAGGAAGACACAGAACCTGGCATTGAATCTGTTTCTGAAGGGAAACACACAGCACAGTTCTCATCCATGAAACACACTCTGCTTTAGAGCAAGAAGCACGCTCTTGCTTTCTAGAGTCTCTAACAAGCCGGGAAACGTGAGTGTGCTCAGAAAAAAAGAACTGTGTTTCCTACACACGGACCATATCTAGTTCAACTCTGCTTCTGAAACTGATACAAACCACTGGTCCTCTAACATCCAATGCTTTTCAGTTAAAAGCAAGAGACATGCGAGCTTCGTGAACAATGTAGCTTCGTTTTAGCTGAAAAGTGACTGTGTTTACGTGAAACGAAGTCTTGCTTGTAGGAAGACACAGAGCCTGGCATTGAACTCCGTTTCTGAAGGGAAACACACAGCACAGTTCTCATCCATGAAACACACTCCGCTTTAGAGCAAGAAGCACGCTCTTGCTTTCTAGAGTCTCTAATACAGAGGGAAACGTGAGTGTGCTCAGAACAAAAGAACTGTGTTTCCTACACACAAGGACCATGTCTAGTTCAACCCTGTTTCTGAAACTGATAAAATCCACAGGTCCTCTAACATCCAATGCCTGTCAGTTCAGAATGAGAAACGTGTGAGCTTCATGAGCATTGTAGCTTCGTTTGAGCTGAAAAGTGACTGCACTTACCTGAAACGAAGTCTTGCTTGTAGGAAGACACAGAGCCTGGCATTGAACTCCGTTTCTGAAGGGAAACACACAGCACAGTTCTCATCCATGAAACACACTATGCTTTAGGGCAAGAAGCACACTCTTGCTTTCTAGAGTCTCTAATACAGAGGGAAACGTGAGTTTGCTCAGAATAAAAGAACTGTGTTTCCTACACACATGGACCATATCTAGTTCAACTGTGCTTCTGAAACTGATACAAACCACAGGACCACTAACATCCAATGCTTTTCAGTTAAGAGCAAGAAACGTGTGAGCTTCCTGAATATTGTAGCTTCGTTTGAGCTGAAAAGTGACTGTGTTTACCTGAAACGAAGTCTTGCTTGTAGGAAGACACAGAGCTTGGCATTGAACTCCGTTTCAGAAGGGAAACACACAGCACAGTTCTCATCCATGAAACACACTCTGCTTTAGAGCAAGAAGTACGCTCTTGCTTTCTAGAGTCTCTAATACAGAGGGAAATGTGAGTGTGCTCAGAACAAAAGAACTGTGTTTCCTACACACACGGACCATATCTAGTTCAACTCTGCTTCTGAAACTGATACAAACCACAGGCCCTCTAACATCCAATGCTTTTCGGTTCAGAGCGAGAAATGTGTGAGCTTACTGAATATTATAGCTTCGTTTGAGCTGAAAAGTGACTGTGTTTACCTGAAACAAAGTCTTCCTTGTAGGAAGACACAGAGCTTGGCATTGAACTCCGTTTCAGAAGGGAAACACACAACACAGTTCTCATCCATGAAACACACTCTGCTTTAGAGCAAGAAGCACGATCTTGCTTTCTAGAGTCTCTAACAAGCCGGGAAACGTGAGTGTGCTCAGAACAAAAGAACTGTGTTTCCCACACACGGACCATATCTAGTTCAACTCTGCTTCTGAAACTGATACAAACCACTGGTCCTCTAACATCCAATGCTTTTCAGTTAAAAGCAAGAAACATGCGAGCTTCGTGAACAACGTAGCTTCGTTTGAGCTGAAAAGTGACTGTGTTTACGTGAAACGAAGTCTTGCTTGTAGGAAGACACAGAGCCTGGCATTGAACTCCGTTTCTGAAGGGAAACACACAGCACAGTTCTCATCCATGAAACACACTCTGCTTTAGAGCAAGAAGCACGCTCTTGCTTTCTAGAGTCTCTAATACAGAGGGAAACGTGAGTGTGCTCAGAACAAAAGAACTGTGTTTCCTATACACACAGACCATGTCTAGTTCAACCCTGTTTCTGAAAGTGATACAAACCACAGGTCCTCTAACATCCAATGCTTTTCAGTTAAGAGCGAGAAACTTGTGAGCTTCGTGAACAATGTAGCTTCGTTTGAGCTGAAAAGTGACTGCGTTTACCTGAAACGAAGTCTTGCTTGTAGGAGGACACAGAGCCTGGCGTTGAACTCCGTTTCTGAAGGGAAACACACAGCACAGTTCTCATCCATGAAACACACTCTGCTTTAGAGCAAGAAGCACGCTCTTGCTTTCTAGAGTCTCTAATTACATAGGGAAATGTGAGTTTGCTCAGAACAAAGAACTGTGTTTCCTACATACATGGACCATATCTAGTTCAACTCTGTTTCTGAAACTGATAAAAACCACAGGTCCTCTAACATCCAATGCTTTTAAGTTCAGAATGAGAAACATGTGAGCTTCGTGAGCATTGTAGCTTCGTTTGAGCTGAAAAGTGACTGCATTTACCTGAAACGAAGTCCTGCTTGTAGGACGACACAGAGCCTGGCATTGAACTCCGTTTCAGAAGGGAAACACACAACACAGTTCTCATCCATGAAACACACTCTGCTTTAGAGCAAGAAGCACGATCTTGCTTTCTAGAGTCTCTAACAAGCCGGGAAACGTGAGTGTGCTCAGAACAAAAGAACTGTGTTTCCCACACCCGGACCATATCTAGTTCAACTCTGCTTCTGAAACTGATACAAACCACTGGTCCTCTAACATCCAATGCTTTTCAGTTAAAAGCAAGAAACATGCGAGCTTCGTGAACAATGTAGCTTCATTTGAGCTGAAAAGTGACTGTGTTTACGTGAAACGAAGTCTTGCTTGTAGGAAGACACAGAGCCTGGCATTGAACTCCGTTTCTGAAGGGAAACACACAGCACAGTTCTCATCCATGAAACACACTCTGCTTTAGAGCAAGAAGCACGCTCTTGCTTTCTAGAGTCTCTAATACAGAGGGAAACGTGAGTGTGCTCAGAACAAAAGAACTGTGTTTCCTACACACACGGACCATGTCTAGTTCAACCCTGTTTCTGAAAGTGATACAAACCACAGGTCCTCTAACATCCAATGCTTTTCAGTTAAGAGCGAGAAACTTGTGAGCTTCGTGAACAATGTAGCTTCGTTTGAGCTGAAAAGTGACTGCGTTTCCCTGAAATGAAGTCTTGCTTGTAGGAAGACACAGAGCCTAGCATTGAACTCCGTGTCTGAAGGGAAACACACAGCACAGTTCTCATCCATGAAACACACTCTGCTTTAGAGCAAGAAGCACGCTCTTGCTTTCTAGAGTCTCTAATACAGAGGGAAATGTGAGTGTGCTCAGAACAAAAGAACTGTGTTTCCCACACACGGACCATATCTAGTTCAACTCTGCTTCTGAAACTGATACAAACCACTGGTCCTCTAACATCCAATGCTTTTCAGTTAAAACCAAGAAACATGCGAGCTTCGTGAACAATGTAGCTTCGTTTGAGCTGAAAAGTGACTGTATTTACGTGAAACGAAGTCTTGCTTGTAGGAAGACACAGAGCCTGGCATTGAACTCTGTTTCTGAAGGGAAACACACAGCACAGTTCTCTTCCATGAAACACACTATGCTTTAGGGCAAGAAGCACACTCTTGCTTTCTAGAGTCTCTAATACAGAGAGAAACATGAGTTTGCTCAGAATAAAAGAACTGTGTTTCCTACACACACGGACCATATCTAGTTCAACTCTGCTTCTCAAACTGATACAAACCACAGGCCCTCTAACATCCAATGCTTTTCAGTTCAGAGCGAGAAATGTGTGAGCTTCCTGAATATTGTAGCTTCGTTTGAGCTGAAAAGTGACTGTGGTTACCTGAAACGAAGTCTTGCTTGTAGGAAGACACAGAGCCTGGCATTGAACTCTGTTTCTGAAGGGAAACACACAGCACAGTTCTCATCCATGAAACACACTCTGCTTTAGAGCAAGAAGCACGCTCTTGCTTTCTAGAGTCTCTAACAAGCCGGGAAACGTGAGTGTGCTCAGAACAAAAGAACTGTGTTTCCCACACACGGACCATATCTCGTTCAACTCTGCTTCTGAAACTGATACAAACCACTGGTCCTCTAACATCCAATGCTTTTCAGTTAAAAGCAAGAAACATGCGAGCTTCGTGAACAATGTAGCTTCGTTTGAGCTGAAAAGTGACTGTGTTTAAGTGAAACGAAGTCTTGCTTGTAGGAAGACAGAGAGCCTGGCATTGAACTCCGTTTCTGAAGGGAAACACACAGTACAGTTCTTATCCATGAAACACACTCTGCTTTAGAGCAAGAAGCACGCTCTTGCTTTCTAGAATCTCTAATACAGAGGGAAATGTGAGTGTGCTCAGAACAAAAGAACTGTGTTTCCTAAACACACAGACCATATCTAGTTCAACTCTGCTTCTCAAACTGATACAAACCACAGGCCCTCTAACATCCAATGCTTTTCAGTTCAGAGCGAGAAATGTGTGAGCTTCCTGAATATTGTAGCTTCGTTTGAGCTGAAAAGTGACTGTGTTTACATGAAACGAAGTCTTGCTTGTAGGAAGACACAGAGCCTGGCATTGAACTCTGTTTCTGAAGGGAAACACACAGCACAGTTCTCATCCATGAAACACACTCTGCTTTAGAGCAAGAAGCACGCTCTTGCTTTCTAGAGTCTCTAACAAGCCGGAAACGTGAGTGTGCTCAGAACAAAGGAACTGTGTTTCCTACACATGGACCATATCTAGTTCAACTCTGCTTCTGAAACTGATACAAACCTATGGTCCTCTAACATCCAATGCTTTTCAGTTAAAAGCAAGAGACATGCAAGCTTCGTGAACAATGTAGCTTCGTTTGAGCTGAAAAGGGACTGTGTTTACGTGAAACTAAGTCTTGCTTGGAGGAAGACACAGAGACTGGCATTGAACTCCGTTTCTGAAGGGAAACACACAGCACAGTTCTCATCCATGAAACACACTCTGCTTTAGAGCAAGAAGCACGCTCTTGCTTTCTAGAGTCTCTAACAAGCCGGGAAACGTGAGTGTGCTCAGAAAAAAGAACTGTGTTTCCTACACACACGGACCATATCTAGTTCAACTCTGTTTCTGAAAATGATACAAACCACAGGTCCTCTAACATCCAATGCTTTTCAGTTAAGAGCAAGAAACGTGTGAGCTTCGTGAACAATGTAGCTTCGTTTGAGCTGAAAAGTGACTGTGTTTACCTGAAATGAAGCCTTGCTTGTAGGAGGACACAGAGCCTGGCGATGAACTCCGTTTCTGAAGGGAAACACACAGCACAGTTCTCATCCATGAAACACACTCTGCTTTAGAGCAAGAAGCACGCTCTTGCTTTCTAGAGTCTCTAATTACAGAGGGAAATGTGAGTTTGCTCAGAACAAAGAACTGTGTTTCCTACACACACGGACCATATCTAGTTCAACTCTGTTTCTGAAACTGATAAAAACCACAGGTCCTCTAACATCCAATGCTTTTCAGTTAAGAGCAAGAAACGTGTGAGCTTCGTGTACAATGTAGCTTCGTTAGGGCTGAAAAGTGACTGCATTTACCTGAAACGAAGCCTTGCTTGTAGGAGGACACAGAGCCTGGCGTTGAACTCCGTTTCTGAAGGGAAACACACAGCACAGTTCTCATCCATGAAACACACTCTGCTTTAGAGCAAGAAGCACGCTCTTGCTTTGTAGAGTCTCTAATTACAGAGGGAAATGTGAGTTTGCTCAGAACAAAGAACTGTGTTTCCTACACACACGGACCATATCTAGTTCAACTCTGTTTCTGAAACTGATAAAAACCACAGGTCCTCTAACATCCAAATCTTTAAAGTTAAGAGCAAGAAACGTGTGATATTCGTGTACAATGTAGCTTCGTTAGGGCTGAAAAGTGACTGCATTTACCTGAAAAGAAGTCTTGCTTGTAGGAAGACACACAACCTGGCATTGAACTCTGTTTCTGAAGGGAAACACACAGCACAGTTCTCATCCATGAAACACACTCCGCTTTAGAGCAAGAAGCACGCTCTTGCTTTCTAGAGTCTCTAATACAGAGGGAAATGTGAGTGTGCTCAGAACAAAAGAACTGTGTTTCCTACACACACGGACCATATCTAGTTCAACTCTGCTTCTGAAACTGATACAACCACAGGCCCTCTAACATCCAATGCTTTTCAGTTCAGAGCGAGAAATGTGTGAGCTTCCTGAATATTGTAGCTTCGTTTGAGCTGAAAAGTGACTGTGTTTACCTGAAACGAAGTCTTGCTTGTAGGAAGACACAGAGCCTGGCATTGAACTCTGTTTCTGAAGGGAAACACACAGCACAGTTCTCATCCATGAAACACACTCTGCTTTAGAGCAAGAAGCACGCTCTTGCTTTCTAGAGTCTCTAACAATCCGGGAAATGTGAGTGTGCTCAGAACAAAACAACTGTGTTTCCCACACACGGACCATATCTAGTTCAACTCTGCTTCTGAAACTGATACAAACCACTGGTCCTCTAACATCCAATGTTTTTCAGTTAAAAGCAAGAAACATCGAGCTTCGTGAACAATGTAGCTTCGTTTGAGCTGAAAAGTGACTGCGTTTACCTGAAACGAAGCCTTGCTTGTAGGAGGACACTGAGCCTGGCGTTGAACTCCGTTTCTGAAGGGAAACACACAGCACAGTTCTCATCCATGAAACACACTCTGCTTTAGAGCAAGAAGCACGCTCTTGCTTTCTAGAGTCTCTAATACAGAGGGAAATGTGAGTGTGCTCAGAACAAAAGAACTGTGTTTCCTACACACACGGACCATATCTAGTTCAACTGTGCTTCTGAAACTGATACAAACCACAGGCCCTCTAACATCCAATGCTTTTCATTTAAGAGCAAGAAACGTGTGAGCTTCGTGTACAATGTAGCTTCGTTAGGGCTGAAAAGTGACTGCATTTACCTGAAACGAAGCCTTGCTTGTAGGAGGACACAGAGCCTGGCGTTGAACTCCGTTTCTGAAGGGAAACACACAGCACAGTTCTCATCCATGAAACACACTCTGCTTTAGAGCAAGAAGCACGCTCTTGCTTTGTAGAGTCTCTAATTACAGAGGGAAATGTGAGTTTGCTCAGAACAAAGAACTGTGTTTCCTACACACACGGACCATATCTAGTTCAACTCTGTTTCTGAAACTGATAAAAACCACAGGTCCTCTAACATCCAAATCTTTAAAGTTAAGAGCAAGAAACGTGTGAGATTCGTGTACAATGTAGCTTCGTTAGGGCTGAAAAGTGACTGCATTTACCTGAAAAGAAGTCTTGCTTGTAGGAAGACACACAACCTGGCATTGAACTCTGTTTCTGAAGGGAAACACACAGCACAGTTCTCATCCATGAAACACACTCCGCTTTAGAGCAAGAAGCACGCTCTTGCTTTCTAGAGTCTCTAATACAGAGGGAAATGTGAGTGTGCTCAGAACAAAAGAACTGTGTTTCCTACACACACGGACCATATCTAGTTCAACTCTGCTTCTGAAACTGATACAACCACAGGCCCTCTAACATCCAATGCTTTTCAGTTCAGAGCGAGAAATGTGTGAGCTTCCTGAATATTGTAGCTTCGTTTGAGCTGAAAAGTGACTGTGTTTACCTGAAACGAAGTCTTGCTTGTAGGAAGACACAGAGCCTGGCATTGAACTCTGTTTCTGAAGGGAAACACACAGCACAGTTCTCATCCATGAAACACACTCTGCTTTAGAGCAAGAAGCACGCTCTTGCTTTCTAGAGTCTCTAACAAGCCGGGAAATGTGAGTGTGCTCAGAACAAAACAACTGTGTTTCCCACACACGGACCATATCTAGTTCAACTCTGCTTCTGAAACTGATACAAACCACTGGTCCTCTAACATCCAATGTTTTTCAGTTAAAAGCAAGAAACATCGAGCTTCGTGAACAATGTAGCTTCGTTTGAGCTGAAAAGTGACTGCGTTTACCTGAAACGAAGCCTTGCTTGTAGGAGGACACTGAGCCTGGCGTTGAACTCCGTTTCTGAAGGGAAACACACAGCACAGTTCTCATCCATGAAACACACTCTGCTTTAGAGCAAGAAGCACGCTCTTGCTTTCTAGAGTCTCTAATACAGAGGGAAATGTGAGTGTGCTCAGAACAAAAGAACTGTGTTTCCTACACACACGGACCATATCTAGTTCAACTGTGCTTCTGAAACTGATACAAACCACAGGCCCTCTAACATCCAATGCTTTTCATTTAAGAGCAAGAAACGTGTGAGCTTCGTGTACAATGTAGCTTCGTTAGGGCTGAAAAGTGACTGCATTTACCTGAAACGAAGCCTTGCTTGTAGGAGGACACAGAGCCTGGCGTTGAACTCCGTTTCTGAAGGGAAACACACAGCACAGTTCTCATCCATGAAACACACTCTGCTTTAGAGCAAGAAGCACGCTCTTGCTTTGTAGAGTCTCTAATTACAGAGGGAAATGTGAGTTTGCTCAGAACAAAGAACTGTGTTTCCTACACACACGGACCATATCTAGTTCAACTCTGTTTCTGAAACTGATAAAAACCACAGGTCCTCTAACATCCAAATCTTTAAAGTTAAGAGCAAGAAACGTGTGAGATTCGTGTACAATGTAGCTTCGTTAGGGCTGAAAAGTGACTGCATTTACCTGAAAAGAAGTCTTGCTTGTAGGAAGACACACAACCTGGCATTGAACTCCGTTTCTGAAGGGAAACACACAGCACAGTTCTCATCCATGAAACACACTCCGCTTTAGAGCAAGAAGCACGCTCTTGCTTTCTAGAGTCTCTAATACAGAGGGAAATGTGAGTGTGCTCAGAACAAAAGAACTGTGTTTCCTACACACACGGACCATATCTAGTTCAACTCTGCTTCTGAAACTGATACAACCACAGGCCCTCTAACATCCAATGCTTTTCAGTTCAGAGCGAGAAATGTGTGAGCTTCCTGAATATTGTAGCTTCGTTTGAGCTGAAAAGTGACTGTGTTTACCTGAAACGAAGTCTTGCTTGTAGGAAGACACAGAGCCTGGCATTGAACTCTGTTTCTGAAGGGAAACACACAGCACAGTTCTCATCCATGAAACACACTCTGCTTTAGAGCAAGAAGCACGCTCTTGCTTTCTAGAGTCTCTAACAATCCGGGAAATGTGAGTGTGCTCAGAACAAAACAACTGTGTTTCCCACACACGGACCATATCTAGTTCAACTCTGCTTCTGAAACTGATACAAACCACTGGTCCTCTAACATCCAATGTTTTTCAGTTAAAAGCAAGAAACATCGAGCTTCGTGAACAATGTAGCTTCGTTTGAGCTGAAAAGTGACTGCGTTTACCTGAAACGAAGCCTTGCTTGTAGGAGGACACTGAGCCTGGCGTTGAACTCCGTTTCTGAAGGGAAACACACAGCACAGTTCTCATCCATGAAACACACTCTGCTTTAGAGCAAGAAGCACGCTCTTGCTTTCTAGAGTCTCTAATACAGAGGGAAATGTGAGTGTGCTCAGAACAAAAGAACTGTGTTTCCTACACACACGGACCATATCTAGTTCAACTCTGCTTCTGAAACTGATACAAACCACAGGCCCTCTAACATCCAATGCTTTTCAGTTCAGAGCGAGAAATGTGTGAGCTTCCTGAATATTGTAGCTTCGTTTGAGCTGAAAAGTGACTGTGTTTACATGAAACGAAGTCTTGCTTGTAGGAAGACACAGAGCCTGGCATTGAACTCTGTTTCTGAAGGGAAACACACAGCACAGTTCTCATCCATGAAACACACTCTGCTTTAGAGCAAGAAGCACGCTCTTGCTTTCTAGAGTCTCTAATTACAGAGGGAAATGTGAGTTTGCTCAGAACAAAGAACTGTGTTTGCTACACACACGGACCATATCTCGTTCAACTCTGTTTCTGAAACTGATAAAAACCACAGGTCCTCTAACATCCAATGCTTTTCAGTTAAGAGCAAGAAACGTGTGAGCTTCGTGTACAATGTAGCTTCGTTAGGGCTGAAAAGTGACTGCATTTACCTGAAACGAAGTCTTGCTTGTAGGAAGACACAGAACCTGGCATTGAACTCTGTTTCTGAAGGGAAACACACAGCACAGTTGTCATCCATGAAACACACTCTGCTTTAGAGCAAGAAGCACGCTCTTGCTTTCTAGAGTCTCTAATACAGAGGGAAATGTGAGTGTGCTCAGAACAAAAGAACTGTGTTTCCCACACACGGACCATATCTAGTTCAACTCTGCTTCTGAAACTGATACAAACCACTGGTCCTCTAACATCCAATGCTTTTCAGTTAAAAGCAAGAAACATGCGAGCTTCGTCAACAATGTAGCTTCGTTTGAGCTGAAAAGTGACTGTGTTTACCTGAAACGAAGTCTTGCTTGTAGGAAGACACAGAGCCTGGCATTGAACTCCGTTTCTGAAGGGAAACACACAGCACAGTTCTCATCCATGAAACACACTATGCTTTAGGGCAAGAAGCACACTCTTCCTTTCTAGAGTCTCTAATACAGAGGGAAACGTGAGTTTGCTCAGAATAAAAGAACTGTGTTTCCTACACACACGGACCATATCTAGTTCAACTCTGTTTCTGAAACTGATAAAAACCACAGGTCCTCTAACCTCCAAATCTTTAAAGTTAAGAGCAAGAAACGTGTGAGATTCGTGTACAATGTAGCTTCCTTAGGGCTGAAAAGTGACTGCATTTACCTTAAAAGAAGTCTTGCTTGTAGGAAGACACACAACCTGGCATTGAACTCTGTTTCTGAAGGAAAACACACAGCACAGTTCTCATCCATGAAACACACTCCGCTTTAGAGCAAGAAGCACGCTCTTGCTTTCTAGAGTCTCTAATACAGAGGGAAATGTGAGTGTGCTCAGAACAAAAGAACTGTGTTTCCTACACACACGGACCATATCTAGTTCAACTCTGCTTCTGAAACTGATACAACCACAGGCCCTCTAACATCCAATGCTTTTCAGTTCAGAGCGAGAAATGTGTGAGCTTCCTGAATATTGTAGCTTCGTTTGAGCTGAAAAGTGACTGTGTTTACCTGAAACGAAGTCTTGCTTGTAGGAAGACACAGAGCCTGGCATTGAACTCTGTTTCTGAAGGGAAACACACAGCACAGTTCTCATCCATGAAACACACTCTGCTTTAGAGCAAGAAGCACGCTCTTGCTTTCTAGAGTCTCTAACAAGCCGGGGAATGTGAGTGTGCTCAGAACAAAACAACTGTGTTTCCTACACACGGACCATATCTAGTTCAACTCTGCTTCTGAAACTGATACAAACCACTGGTCCTCTAACATCCAATGCTTTTCAGTTAAAAGCAAGAGACATGCGAGCTTCGTGAACAATGTAGGTTCGTTTGAGCTGAAAAGTGACTGTGTTTACGTGAAACGAAGTCTTGCTTGTAGGAAGACACAGAGCCTGGCATTGAACTCCGTTTCTGAAGGGAAACACACAGCACAGTTCTCTTCCATGAAACACACTCTGCTTTAGAGCAAGAAGCACGCTCTTGCTTTCTAGAGTCTCTAATACAGAGGGAAACGTGAGAGAGCTCAGAACAAAAGAACTGTGTTTCCTACACACACGGACCATATCTAGTTCAACTCTCTTTCTGAAACTGATACAAACCACAGGCCCTCTAACATCCAATGCTTTTCAGTTCAGAATGTGAAACGTGTGAGCTTCGTGAGCATTGTAGCTTCGTTTCAGCTGAAAAGTGACTGCATTTGCCTGAAACGAAGTCTTGCTTGTAGGAGGACACAGAGCCTGGCATTGAACTCCGTTTCTGAAGGGAAACACACAGCACAGTTCTCATCCATGAAACACACTATGCTTTAGGGCAAGAAGCACACTCTTGCTTTCTAGAGTCTCTAATACAGAGGGAAACGTGAGTTTGCTCAGAATAAAAGAACTGTTTTTCCTACACACACGGACCATATTTAGATCAAATGTGCTTCTGAAACTGATACAAACCACAGGACCACTAACATCCAATGCTTTTCAGTTAAGAGCAAGAAACGTGTGAGCTTCGTGAACAATGTAGCTTCGTTTGAGCTGAAAAGTGACTGCGTTTTCCTGAAATGAAGCCTTGCTTGTAGGAGGACACAGAGCCTGGAGTTGAACTCCGTTTCTGAAGGGAAACACACAGCACAGTTCTCATCCATGAAACACACTCTGCTTTAGAGCAAGAAGCACGCTCTTGCTTTCTAGAGTCTCTAATACAGAGGGAAACGTGAGTGTGCTCAGAACAAAAGAACTGTGTTTCCTACACACACGGACCATGTCTAGTTCAACCCTGTTTCTGAATGTGATACAAACCACAGGTCCTCTAACATCCAATGCTTGTCAGTTAAGATGGGAAACCTGTTAGCTTAGTGAATGATGTAGTTCGTTTGAGCTGAAAAGTGTCTGTGTTTACATGAAACGAAGTCTTGCTTGTAGGACGACACAGAGCCTGGAATTTAACTCCATTTCTGAGGTGAAACACCCAGCAGAGTTCTCATCCATTGATCACACTGTGCTTTAGATCAAGAAGCACGATCTTGCTTTCTAGATTCTCTAAGAAAGCAGGAAACGAGAGTGAGCTGAAAACAAAAGAACGGTGTTTCCTACAAATACGGACCATATCTAGTCCAACTGTGCCTCTGAAATTGATACAAAGCACAGGTCCTCTAACATCCAATGCATGTCTGTTAAGATGAGAAACGTGTGAGCTTTGAACGATGTAGTTCGTTTGAGCTGAAAAGAGATTTCCCTTACCTGAAACGAAGTCTTGCTTGTGGGAAATCACAGAGCCTGGGATTTATCTCCATTTCTGAAGGGAAACACACAGCATAGTTCTCATCCATGGATCACACTCTGCTTTAGATCAAGAAGAACGCTATTGCTTTTTAGAGTCTCTAATACAGCAGGAAACTTGTGTGTGGTCAGAACAAAAGTACGGTGATTCCTACACATACAGACCATATCTAGTTCAACTCTGCTTCTGAAACTGATACAAACCATAGGTCCTCTAACATCCAATGATTGTCAGTTTAGATGAGAAACGAGAGAGATTCGTGAAGGATGTAGTTCGTTCGAGCTGTAAAGTAACTGCCCTTACCTGAAACGAAGTCTTGCTTGTAGGAAGACTCAGAGCCTGGGATTTAACTCTATTTCTGAAGGGAAACACACAGCATAGTTATCATCCATGGATCACACTCTGCTTAAGAGCAAGAAGAATTCTATTTCTTTCTAGATTCTCTAGTACAGCGTGAAACGTGAGTTTGCTTAGAAAAAAAGAATGGTGTTTCCTACACATACTGACCATATCTAGTCCAAATCTGCTTCTGAAACCAATACAAACCAGAGGTCCTCTAACATTCAATGCTTGTCAGTTTAGATGAGAAACGAGTGAGCTTCGTGTACGATGTAGTTCCTTTGAGCTGTAAAGTAACTGCCCTTTCCTGAAACGAAGTCTTGCTTGTAGGTAGACTCAGAGCCTGGGATTTAACTCCATTTCTGAAGTAAAAGATACAGCAGAGTTCTCATCCACTGATCACACTCTGTTTTAGAGCAAGAAGCACGCTCTTGCTTTCTAGATTCTCTAAGACAGCAGGAAATGTGAGTGTGCTGAGAACAAAAGAATGGTGTTTCCGACACATACGGACCAAATCTAGTTCAACTCTGCTTCTGAAACTGATACAAAGCACTGGTCCTCTAACATCCAATGCTTGTCAGTTAAGATGGGAAACCTGTTAGCTGAGTGAATGATGTAGTTCGTTTGAGCTGAAAAGTGACTGCCCTTACCTGAAACGAAGTCTTGCTTGTAGGAAGACACAGAACCTGGAATCTAACTCCATTTCTGAGGTGAAATACCCAGCAGAGTTCTCATCCATTGATCACACTGTGCTTTAGAGCAAGAAGCACGCTCTTGCTTTCTAGATTCTCTAAGAAAGCAGGAAACGAGAGTGAGCTGAAAAAAAAAGTACGTTGTTTCCTACAAATACGGACCATATCTAGTCCAACTTTGCCTCTGAAATTGATACAAAGCACAGGACCTCTAACATCCAATGCTTGTCATTTAAGATGAGAAATGTGTGAGGTTCTTGAATGATGTAGTTCGTTTGAGCTGAAAAGTGCCTGTCCTTACCTGAAACGAAGTCTTGCTTGTAGGAAGACACAGAGCCTGGGATTTAACTCCAGTTCTGAAGGGCAACACACAGCATAGTTCTCATCCATGGATCACACTCCGCTTTAGAGCAAGAAGCACGCTCTAGCTTTCTAGAGTCTCTAAGACAGCAGTAAACTTGAGTGTGGTCAGAACAAAAGTACGGTGATTCCTACACATACAGACCATATCTAGTGCAACTGTGCCTGTGAAATTGATACAAAGCACAGGTCCTCTAACATCCAATGCTTTTCTGTTAAGATGAGAAACGTGTGAGCTTCGTGAACGATGTAGTTCGTTTGAGCTGAAAAGTGACTGCCCTTACCTGAAACGAAATCTTGCTTTTGGAAATCACAGAGCCTGTGATTTATCTCCATTTCTGAGGGAAAACACACAGCATAGTTCTCATCCATGGATCAAACTCTGCTTTAGAGCTAGAAGAACGCTATTGCTTTCTAGAGTCTCTAATGCACCAGGATTCTTCAGTGAGCTCAGAACAAAAGTACTGTGATTCCTACAATACGGACCAAATCTAGTCCAACTCTGCTTCTGCAACTGATACAAAGCACTGCTCCTCTAACATCCAATGCTTGTGAGTTAAGATGGGAAACCTGTTAGCTGAGTGAATGATGTAGTTCGTTTGAGCTGAAAAGTGACTGCCCTTACCTGAAACGAAGTCTTGCTTGTAGGAAGACACAGAGCCTGGAATTTAACTCCATTTCTGAGGTGAAACACCCAGCAGAGTTCTCATCCATGAAACACACTCCGCTTTAGAGCAAGAAGCACGCTCTTGCTTTCTAGAGTCTCTAAGTCATCAGGAAACGTGAGTGTGCTGTGAACAAAAGATCTGTGGTTCCTACATATATGGACCATATCTAGTCCAACTCGGCCTCTGAAATTGATACAAAGCACTGGTCCTCTAACATCCAATGCTTGTCATTTAAGATGAGAATCGTGTGAGGTTCGTGAATGATGTAGTTCGTTTGAGTTGAAAAGTGCCTGCCCTTACCTGAAACGAAGTCTTGCTTGTAGGAAGACACAGAGCCTGGGATTTAACTCCAGTTCTGAAGGGCAACACACAGCATAATTCTCATCCATGGATCACACTCCGCTTTAGAGCAAGAAGCACGCTCTAGCTTTCTAGAGTCTCTAAGACAGCAGTAAACGTGAGTGTGCTGAGAACAAAAAAATATTTTTTCCTACACATACGGACCATATCTAGTCCACTCTACTTCTGAAACTGAAACAAAATACAGGTCCTCTAACATCCAATGCTTGTCCGTTAAGATGAGAAACGTGTGAGCTTCGTGAATGATGAAGTTCATCTGAGTTGTAAAGTAACTGCCCTGACCTGAAACAAAGTCTTGCTTTTAGGAAGACTCAGAGCCTGGGATTTAACTCCATTTCTGAAGTGAAACACCCCGCAGACTTCTCATCTATTGATCACACTCTGCTTGAGAGCAAGAAGCACACTCTTGCTTTCTAGAGTCTCTAATACAGCAGGAAACATGAGTGTGCTCAGAACAAAAGAACGGTGTTTCCTACATATACGGAACATATCTAGTCCAACTCTGCTTCTGAACCTGATACAAACCAGAGGTCCTCTAACATCCAATGCTTGTCAGTTTAGATGAGAAACGAGTGAGCTTCGTGAACTATGTAGTTCGTTTGAGCTGTAAAGTAACTGCCCTTACCTGAAACGAAGTCTTGCTTGTAGGAAGAAACAGAGCCTGGGATTTAACTCCATTTCTGAGGTGAAACAGCCTAGAAGAGTTCTCATCCTTTGATCACACTCTGCTTTAGAGCAAGAAGCAGGCTCTTGCTTTCTAGATTCTCTAAGACAGCAGGAAATGTGAGTGTGCTGAGAACAAAAGAAATGTGGTTCCTACAAATACAGACCATATCTAGTCCAACTCTGCCTCTGAAATTCACACAAAGCACTGGTCCTCTAACATCCAATGCATGTCATTTAAGATGAGAGACGTGTGAGCTTCGTGAATGATGTAGTTCGTTTGAGCTGAAAAGTGCCTGCCCTTACCTGAAACGAAGTCTTGCTTGTAGGAAGACACAGAGACTGGGATTTAACTCCACTTCTGAAGGGAAACACACAGCATAGTTCTCATCCATGGATCACACTCCGCTTTAGTGCAAGAAGCACGCTCTAGCTTTCTAGAGTCTCTAAGACAGCAGTAAACGTGAGTGTGCTGAGGACAAAAGAACGGTGTTTCCTACACATATGGACCATATCTAGTCCAACTGTCCCTCTAAAATTGATACAAAGCACAGGTCCTCTAACATCCAATGCTTGTCTGTTAAGATGAGAAACGTGTGAGTTTTGTGAAAGATGTAGTTCGTTTGAGCTGAAAAGTGACTGCCCTTACCTGAAACGAAATCTTGCTCATAGGAAGTCACCGACACTGGGATTTAACTCCATTTCTGAAGTGAAAAACACAGCATAGTTCTCATCCATGGATCACACTCTGCTTTAGAGCAAGAAGAACGCTCTTGCTTTCTGGAGTCTCTAATACATCAGGAAATGTGATTGTGCTCAGACAAAAAAACTGTGTTTCCTACACATACGGACCCTATCTAGTTCCACTCTGCTTCTGAAACTGATACAAACCAGAGGTCCTCTAACATCCAATGCTTGTCAGTTTAGATGAGAAACGAATGAGCTTCCTGAACGATGTAGTTCGTTTGAGCTGTAAAGTAACTGCCCTTACCTGAAACAAAGTCTTGCTTGTAGGAAGACTCAGATCCTGGGATTTAACACCATGTCTGAAGTGGAATACACAGCAGAGTTATCATCCACTGATCACACTCTGTTTTAGAGCAAGAAGCACGCTCTTGCTTTCTAGATTCTCTAAGACAGCAGGAAACGTGAGTGTGCTGAGAACAAAAGAACATTGTTTCCTACACATACGGACCAAATCTAGTCCAACTCTGCTTCTGAATCTGATACAAAGCACTGGTCCTCTAACATCCAATGCTTGTCAGTTAAGATGGGAAACCTGTTAGCTGAGTGAATGATGTAGTTCTTTTTAGATGAAAAGTGACTGCCCTTACCTGAAACGAAGTCTTGCTTGTAGAAAGACACAGAGCCTGGAATTTAACTCCATTTCTGAGGTGAAACACCCAGCAGAGTTCTCATCCATTGATCACACTGTGCTTTAGATCAAGAAGCACGATCTTGCTTTCTAGATTCTCTAAGAAAGCAGGAAACGAGAGTGAGCTGAAAACAAAAGAACGGTGTTTCCTACAAATACGGACCATATCTAGTCCAACTGTGCCTCTGAAATTGATACAAAGCACAGGTCCTCTAACATCCAATGCATGTCTGTTAAGATGAGAAACGTGTGAGCTTTGAACGATGTAGTTCGTTTGAGCTGAAAAGAGATTTCCCTTACCTGAAACGAAGTCTTGCTTGTGGGAAATCACAGAGCCTGGGATTTATCTCCATTTCTTAAGGGAAACACACAGCATAGTTCTCATCCATGGATCACACTCTGCTTTAGATCAAGAAGAACACTATTGCTTTCTAGAGTCTCTAATACAGCAGGAAACTTGAGTGTGGTCAGAACAAAAGTACGGTGATTCCTACACATACAGACCATATCTAGTTCAACTCTGCTTCTGAAACTGATACAAACCATAGGTCCTCTAACATCCAATGATTGTCATTTTAGATGAGAAACGAGAGAGATTCATGAAGGATGTAGTTCGTTTGAGCTGTAAAGTAACTGCCCTTACCTGAAACGAAGTCTTGCTTGTAGGAAGACTCAGAGCCTGGGATTTAACTCCATTTCTGAAGTAAAAGACACAGCAGAGTTCTCATCCACTGATCACACTCTGTTTTAGAGCAAGAAGCACGCTCTTGCTTTCTAGATTCTCTAAGACAGCAGGAAATGTGAGTGTGCTGAGAACAAAAGAATGGTGTTTCCGACACATACGGACCAAATCTAGTCCAACTCTGCTTCTGAAACTGATACAAAGCACTGGTCCTCTAACATCCAATGCTTGTCAGTTAAGATGGGCAACCTGTTAGCTGAGTGAACGATGTAGTTCGTTTGAGCTGAATAGTGACTGCCCTTACCTGAAATGAAGTCTTGCTTGTAGGAAGACACAGAGCCTGGAATTTAACTCCATTTCTGAGGTGAAACACCCAGCAGAGTTCTCATCCATTGATCACACTCTTTTTAGAGCAAGATGCACACTATCGCTTTCTAGATTCTTTACGAAAGCAGGAAACGTGAGTGTTCTGAGAACAAAAGAACTGTGGTTCCTACACATACGGACCATATCTAGTCCAACTCTGCCTCTGAAATTGATACAAAGCACTGGTCGTGTAACATCAATTGCTTGTCATTTAAGATGAGAAACGTGTGAGGTTCGTGAATGATGTAGTTCATTTGTGCTGAAAAGTGACTGCCCTTACCTGAAACGAAGTCTTGCTTGTAGGAAGTCAGAGCGCATGTGATTTATCTCCATTTCTGAAGGGAAACACACAGCATTGTTCTCATCCATGGATCACTCTCTGCTTTAGAGCAAGAAGAATGCTATTGCTTTCTAAAGTCTCTAATACAGCAGGAAAATTGAGTGTGGTCAGAACAAAAGTACGGTGATTCCTACACATACAGACCATATCTAGTCCAACTCTGCTTCTGAAACTAAAACAAACCACAGGTCCTCTAACATCCAATGCCTGTCCGTTAAGATGAGAAATGTGTGAGCTTCGTGAACGATGAAGTTTGTTTGAGCTGTAAAGTAACTGCCCTTACCTGAAACGAAGTCTTGCTTGTAGGAAGACACAGAGCCTGGGATTTAACTCTATTTCTGAAGGGAAACACACAGCATAGTTATCTTCCATGGATCACACTCTGCTTAAGAGCAAGAAGAATTCTATTGCTTTCTAGAGTCTCTAGTACAGCAGGAAACGTGAGTGTGCTCAGAAAAAAAGAACGGTGTTTCCTACACATACTGACCATATCTACACCAACTCTGCTTCTGAAACCAATACAAACCAGAGGTCCTCTAACATTCAATGCTTGTCAGTTTTGATGAGAAACGAGTGAGCTTCGTGTACGATGTAGTTCCTTTGAGCTGTAAAGTAACTGCCCTTTCCTGAAACGAAGTCTTGCTTGTAGGTAGACTCAGAGCCTGGAATTTAACTCCATTTATGAAGGGAAACACACAGCATAGTTCTCATCCATGGATCAAACTCCGCTTTAGAGCAAAAAGCACGCTCTAGCTTTCTAGAGTCTCTAAGACAGCAGTAAACGTGAGTGTGCTGAAAACAAAAGAATGGTGTTTCCTACAAATACGGACCATATCTAGTCCAACTGTGCCTCTGAAATTGAAACAAAGCACAGGTCCTCTAACATCCAATGCATGTCTGTTAAGATGAGAAACGTGTGAGCTTTGAACGATGTAGTTCGTTTGAGCTGAAAAGAGATTGCCCTTACCTGAAACGAAGTCTTGCTTGTAGGAAGTCACAGAACGTGGGATTTATCTCCATTTCTGAAGGGAAACACACAGCATAGTTCTCATCCATGGATCACACTCTGCTTTAGATCAAGAAGAACGCTATTGCTTTCTAGAGTCTCTAATACAGCAGGAAACTTGAGTGTGGTCAGAATAAAAGTACGGTGATTCCTAAACATACAGACCATATCTAGTTCAACTCTGCTTCTGAAACTGATACAAACCATAGGTCCTCTAACATCCAATGATTGTCAGTTTAGATGAGAAACGAGAGAGATTCGCGAAGGATGTAGTTCGTTTGAGCTGTAAAGTAACTGCCCTTACCTGAAACGAAGTCTTGCTTGTAGGAAGATTCAGAGCCTGGGATTTAACTCCATTTCTGAAGTAAAAGACACAGCAGAGTTCTCATCCACTGATCACACTCTGTTTTAGAGCAAGAAGCACGGTCTAGCTTTCTAGAGTCTCTAAGACAGCAGTAAACGTGAGTGTGCTGAGAACAAAAGAACGTTGTTTCCTACACATACGGACCATATCTAGTCCAACTCTACTTCTGAAACTGAAACAAAATACAGGTCCTCTAACATCCAATGCTTGTCTGTTAAGATGAGAAACGTGTGAGCTTCGTGAATGATGAAGTTCGTCTGAGTTGTTAAGTAACTGCCCTTACCTGAAACAAAGTCTTGCTTTCAGGAAGACTCAGAGCCTGGGATTTAACTCCATTTCTGAAGTGAAACACCCTGCAGAATTCTCATCCATTGATCACACTCTGCTTGAGAGCAAGAAGCACGCTCTTGCTTTCTAGAGTCCCTAATACAGCAGGGAATATGAGTGTGCTCAGAACAAATGAACGGTGTGTCCTACATATACGGAACATATCTAGTCCAACTCTGCTTCTGAAACTGATACAAACCAGAGGTCCTCTAACATCCAATGCTTGTCAGTTTAGATGAGAAATGAGTGACCTTCGTGAACTATGTAGTTCTTTTGAGCTGTAACGTAACTGCCCTTACCTGAAACGAAATCTTGCTTGTAGGAAGAAACAGAGCCAGGGATTTAACTCCATTTCTGAAGGGAAACACACAGCATAGTTCTCATCCATGGGTCACACTCCACTTTAGATCAAGAAGCACACTCTTGCTTTCTAGATTCTCTAAGAAAGCAGGAAACGAGAGTGAGCTGAAAACCAAAAAACGGTGTTTCCTACAAATTCATACCATATCTAGTCCAACTGTGCCTCTGAAATTGATACAAAGCACAGGTCCTCTAACATCCAATGCTTGTCTGTTAAGATGAGAAACGTGTGATCTTCGTGAACGATGTTGTTCATTTGAGCTGAAAAGTGACTGCCCTTACCTGAAACGAAGTCTTGCTTGTAGGAAATCACAGAGCCTGGGATTTAACTACATTTCAGAAGGGAAACACACAGCATAGTTCTCATCAATGGATCACACTCTGCTTTAGAGCAAGAAGAACGCTATTGCATTCTAGAGTCTCTAATACAGCAGGAAACTTGAGTGTGGTCAGAACAAAAGTACGGTGATTCCTACACATACGGACCATATCTAGTTCCACTCTGCTTCTGAAACTGATACAAACCAGACGTCCTCTAACATCCAGTGCTTGTCAGTTTAGATGAGAAACGAATGAGCTTCGTGAACGATGTAGTTCGTTTGAGCTGTAAAGTAACTGCCCTTACATGAAACAAAGTCTTGCTTGTAGGAAGACTCAGAGCCTGGAATTTAACTCCATTTCTGAAGTGGAACACACAGCATAGTTATCATCCATGGATCACACTCTGTTTTAGAGCAAGAAGCACGCTCTTGCTTTCTAGATTCTCTAAGACAGCAGGAAACGTGAGTGTTCTGAGAACAAAAGAACTGTGGTTCCTACACATACGGACCATATCTAGTCCAACTCTGCCTCTGAAATTGATACAAAGCACTGGTTCTGTAACATCAAATACTTGTCATTTAAGATGAGAAACGTGTGAGGTTCGTGGTTGATGTAGTTCGTTTGTGCTGAAAAGTGACTGCCCTTACCTGAAACGAAGTCTTGCTTGTGGGAAGTCACAGCACGTTGGATTTATCTCCATTTCTGAAGGGAAACACACAGCATAGTTCTCATACATGGATCACACTCTGCTTTAGAGCAAGAAGAATGCTATTGCTTTCTAGAGTCTCTAATACAGCAGGAAAATTGAGTGTGGTCAGAACAAAAGTATGGTGATTCCTACACATACAGACCATATCTAGTTCAACTCTGCTTCTGAAAGTGATTCAAACCTGAGGTCCTCTGACATCCAATGATGGTCAGTTTAGATGAGAAATGAGTGATCTTCGTGAACGATGTAGATCGTTTGAGCTGTAAAGTAACTGCCCTTACCTGAAACAAAGTCTTGATTCTAGGAAGACACAGAGCCTGGGATTTAACTCCATTTCTGAAGGGAAACACACAGAATAGTTCTCATCCCTGGACCACACTCTGCTTTAGAGCAAGAAGCATGGTCTTGCTTTCTAGATTCTCTAGTACAGCAGGAAATGTTAGTGTGCTCAGAACAAAAGAACTGTGCTTCCTACACATACGGACCATATCTAGTCCAACTCTGCTTCTGAAACTGAAACAAACCACAGGTCCTCTAACATCCAATGCCTGTCCGTTAAGATGAGAAATGTGTGAGCTTCGTGAACGATGAAGTTCGTTTGAGCTGTAAAGTAACTGCCCATACCTGAAACAAAGTCTTGCTTGTAGGAAGACTCAGAGCCTGGGATTTAACTCCATTTCTGAAGTGAAACATCCAGCAGACTTCTCACCCATTGATCACACTCTGCTTTAGAGCAAGAAGCACGCTCTTCCTTTCTAGAGTCTCTAAGACAGCAGTAAACGTGAGTATGCTGAGGACAAAAGAACGTTGTTTCCTACACATACGGACCATATCTAGTACAACTGTGCCTCTGAAATTGATACAAAGCACAGGACCTCTAACATCCAATGCTTGTCTGTTAAGATGAGAAACGTTTGAGTTTTGTGAACGATGTAGTTCGTTTGAGCTGTAAAGTAACTGCCCTTACCTGAAACAAAGTCTTGCTTGTAGGAAGACTCAGAGCCTGGGATTTAACTCCATTTCTGAACTGGAACACACAGCAGAGTTATCATCCACTGATCACACTCTGTTTTAGAGCAAGAAGCACGCTCTTGCTTTCTAGATTCTCTAAGACTGCAGGAAACGTGAATGTGCTGAGAACAAAAGAACGGTGTTTCCTACATATACGGACCAAATCTAGCCCAACTCTGCTTCTGAAACTGATACAAAGCACAGGTCCTCTAACATCCAATGCATGTCTGCTAAGATGAGAAACGTGTGAGCTTTGAACGATGTAGTTCGTTTGAGCTGAAAAGAGATTGCCCTTACCTGAAACGAAGTCTTGCTTGTAGGAAGTCACAGAGCGTGGGATTTATCTCCATTTCTGAAGGGAAACACACAGCATAGTTCTCATCCATGGATCACACTCTGCTTTAGAGCAAGAAGAACGCTATTGCTTTCTAGAGTCTCTAATACAGCAGGAAACTTGAGTGTGGTCAGAACAAAAGTACGGTGATTTCTTCACATACAGACCATATCTAGTTCAACTCTGCTTCTGAAACTGATACAAACCATAGGTCCTTTAACATCCAATGATTGTCAGTTTAGATGAGAAACGAGAGAGCTTCGCGAAGGATGTAGTTCGTTTGAGCTGTAAAGTAACTGCCCTTACCTGAAACGAAGTCTTGCTTGTAGGAAGACTCAGAGCCTGGGATTTAACTACATTTCTGAAGTAAAAGACACAGCAGAGTTCTCATCCACTGATCACACTCTGTTTTAGAGCAAGAAGCATGCTCTTGCTTTCTAGATTCTCTAAGACAGCAGGAAATGTGAGTGTGCTGAGAACAAAAGAATGGTGTTTCCGACACATATGGACCAAATCTAGTCCAACTCTGCTTCTGAAACTGATACAAAGCACTGGTCCTCTAAAATCCAATGCTTGTCAGTTAAGATGGGAAACCTGTTAGCTGAGTGAACGATGTAGTTCGTTTGAGCTGAATAGTGACTGCCCTTACCTGAAATGAAGTCTTGCTGGTAGGAAGACACAGAGCCTGGAATTTAACTCCATTTCTGAGGTGAAACACCAACCAGAGTTCTCATCCATTGATCACACTCTGCTTTAGAGCAAGATGCACGCTCTTGCTTTCTAGATTCTCTAAGACAGCAGGAAACATGAGTGTTCTGAGAACAAAAGAACTGTGGTTCCTACACATACGGACCATATCTAGTCCAACTCTGCCTCTGAAATTGATACAAAGCACTGGTCCTGTAACATCAAATGCTTCTCATTTAAGATGAGAAACGTGTGAGGTTCGTGAATGATGTAGTTCGTTTGAGCTGAAAAGTGACTTCCCTTACCTGAAACGAAGTCTTGCTTGTAGGAAGTCACTGCACGTGGGATTTATCTCCATTTCTAAAGGGAAACACACAGCATAGTTCTCATACATGGATCACACTCTGCTTTAGAGCAAGAAGAATGCTATTGCTTTCTAGAGTCTCTAATACAGCAGGAAAATTGAGTGTGGTCAGAACAAAAGTATGGTGATTCCTACACATACAGACCCTATCTAGTTCAACTCTGCTTCTGAAAGTGATGCAAACCAGAGGTCCTCTGACATCCAATGATGGTCGGTTTAGATGAGAAATGAGTGAGCTTCGTGAACGATGTAGATCGTTTGAGCTGTAAAGTATCTGCCCTTACCTGAAATGAAGTCTTGCTTGTAGGAAGACACAGAGTCTGGAATTTAACTCCATTTCTGAGGTGAAACACCCAGCAGAGTTCTCATCCTTTGATTACACTGTGCTTTAGAGCAAGAAGCACGCTCTTGCTTTCTAGATTCTCTAAGAAAGCAGGAAACGAGAGTGAGCTGAAAACAAAAGAACGGTGTTTCCTACAAATTCGGACCATATCTAGTCCAACTGTGCCTCTGAAATTGATACAAAGCACAGGTCCTCTAACATCCAATGCTTGTCTGTTAAGATGAGAAACGTGTGAGCTTCGTGAACGATGTAGTTCGTTTGAGCTGAAAAGAGATTGCCCTTACCTGAAACGAAGTCTTGCTTGTAGGAAGTCACAGAGCGTGGGATTTAACTCAATTTCTGAAGGGAAACACACAGCATAGTTCTCATCCATGGATCACACTCTGCTTTAGAGCAAGAAGAACGCTATTGCTTTCTAGAATCTCTAATAGAGCAGGAAACGTGATTGTGCTCAGAACAAAAGAACTATGTTTCCTACACATACGGACCATATCTAGTTCAACTCTTCTGAAACTGACACAAAGCACAGGTCCTGTAACATCCAATGCCTTTCAATTAATAAGAAGAAACCTGTGAGCTTCGTGTACAATGTAGTTCGTTTGACCTGTAAAGTAACTGGCCTTACCTGAAACGAAGTCTTGCTTATAGGAAGACTCAGAGGCTGGGATTTAACTTCATTTCTGAAGTGGAACACACAGCAGAGTTCTCCTCAAATTGATCACACTCTGCTTTAGAGCAAGAAGCACGCTCTTGATTTCTAGAGTCTCTAAGAGAGCAAGAAACATGAGTGTGCTGAAAACAAAAGAACGGTGTTTCCTACAAATACGGACCTTATCTAGTCGTACTCTGCCTCTCAAATTGATACAAAGCACAGGTCCTCTAACATCCAATGCTTTCATTTAAGATGAGAAACGTGTGAGCTTTGTGAACAATGTAGTTCGGTTAAGCTGAAAAGTGACTGCCCTTACCTGAAACGAAGTCTTGCGTGTAGAAAGTCACAGAGACTGGGATTTAACTCCATTTCTGAAGGGAAACACACAGCATAGTTCTCATTCATGGATCACACTGTGCTTTAGAGCAAGAAGAACGGTATCGCTTTCTAGAGTCCCTAATACAGCAGGAAACATGAGTGTGCTCAGAACAAAAGTACGGTGATTTCTACACATAAGGACCATATCTAGTCCAACTCTGCTTCTGAAACCGATACAAACCAGACGTCCTCTAGCATCCAATGCTTGTCAGTTTAGATGAGAAACGAGTGAGCTTCGTGTACGATGTAGTTCCTTTGAGCTGTAAAGTAACTGCCCTTACCTGAAACGAAGTCTTGCTTGTAGGAAGACTCAGAGCCTGGGTTTTAACTCCATTTCTGAAGTAAAAGACACAGCAGAGTTCTCATCCACTGATCACACTCTGTTTTAGAGCAAGAAGCACGCTCTTGCTTTCTAGATTCTCTAAGACAGCAGGAAATGTGAGTGTGCTGAGAACAAAAGAATGGTGTTTCCGACACATATGGACCAAATCTAGTCCAACTCTGCTTCTGAAACTGATACAAAGCACTGGTCCTCTAACATCCAATGCTTGTCAGTTAAGATGGGAAACCTGTTAGCTGAGTGAACGATGTAGTTAGTTTGAGCTGAATAGTGACTGCCCTTACCTGAAACGAAGTCTTGCTTGTAGGAAGTCACAGCACGTGGGATTTATCTCCATTTCTGAAGGGAAACACACAGCATAGTTCTCATACATGGAACACACTCTGCTTTAGAGCAAGAAGAATGCTATTGCTGTCTAGAGTCTCTAATAGAGCAAGAAAAATGAGTGTGGTCAGAACAAAAGTATGGTGATTCCTACACATACAGACCATATCTAGTTCAACTCTGCTTCTGAAAGTGATGCAAACCAGAGGTCCTCTGACATCCAATGATGGTCAGTTAAGATGGGAATCCTGTTAGCTGAGTGAATGATGTAGTTCGTTTGAGATGAAAAGTGACTGCCCTTACCTGAAACGAAGTCTTGCTTGTAGGAAGACACAGAGCCTGGAATTTAACTCCATTTCTGAGGTGAAACACCCAGCAGAGTTCTCATCCATTGATCACACTGTGCTTTAGAGCAAGAAGCACGCTCTTGCTTTCTAGATTCTCTAAGAAAGCAGGAAACGAGAGTGAGCTGAAAACAAAAGAACGGTGTTTCCTACAAATTCGGACCATATCTAGTCCAACTGTGCCTCTGAAATTGATACAAAGCACAGGTCCTCTAACATCCAATGCTTGTCTGTTAAGATGAGAAACGTGTGAGCTTCGTGAACGATGTAGTTCGTTTGAGCTGAAAAGAGATTGCCCTTACCTGAAACGAAGTCTTGCTTGTAGGAACTCACAGAGCGTGGGATTTAACTCCATTTCTGAAGGGAAACACACAGCATAGTTCTCATCCATGGATCACACTCTGCTTTAGAGCAAGAAGAACGCTATTGCTTTCTAGAATCTCTAATAGAGCAGGAAACGTGATTGTGCTCAGAACAAAAGAACTATGTTTCCTACACATACGGACCATATCTAGTTCAACTCTTCTTCTGAAACTGACACAAAGCACAGGTCCTGTAACATCCAATGCCTTTCAATTAATACCAAGAAACCTGTGAGCTTCGTGTACAATGTAGTTCGTTTGACCTGTAAAGTAACTGGCCTTACCTGAAACGAAGTCTTGCTTATAGGAAGACTCAGAGGCTGGGATTTAACTCCATTTCTGAAGTGAAAGTCACAGCAGAGTTCTCATCCACTGATCACACTCTGTTTTAGAACAAGAATCACGCTCTTGCTTTCTAGATTCTCTAAGACAGCAGGAAACGTGAGTGTGCTGAGATCAAAAGAACTGTGTTTCGACCCATACGGACCATATCTAGTCAAACTGTTTTCTCAAACTGATACCAAGCACTGGTCCTCTAACATCCAATGCTTGTGAGTTAAGATGGGAAACCTGTTAGCTGAGTGAACGATGTATTTCGTTTGAGCTGTAAAGTGACTGCCCTTACCTAAAACGAAGTCTTGCGTGTAGGAAGTCACAGAGACTGGGATTTACCTCCATTTCTGAAGGGAAACACACAGCATAGTTCTCATCCATGGATCACAGTCTGCTTTAGAGCAAGAAGAACGATATCGCTTTCTAGAGTCTCTAATACAGCAGGAAACATGAGTGTGCTCAGAACAAATGTACGGTGATTCCCACACATAAGGACCATATCTAGTTCAACTCTGCTTCTGAAACTGATACAATTCAGACGTCCTCTAACATCAAATGCTTGTCAGTTTAGATGAGAAACGAGTGAGCTTCGTGTACCATGTAGTTCCTTTGAGCTGTAAAGTAACTGCCCTTACCTGAAACGAAGTCTTGCTTGTAGGTAGACTCAGAGCCTGGGATTTAACTCCAGTTCTGAAGTGAAACATCCAGCAGACTTCTCATCCATTGATCACACTCTGCTTTAGAGCAAGAAGCACGCTCTTCCTTTCTAGAGTCTCTAAGACAGCAGTAAATGTGAGTGTGCTGAGGACAAAAGAACGTTGTTTCCTACACATACGGAGCATATCTAGTCCAACTGTGCCTCTGAAATTGATACAAAGCACAGGTCCTCTAAAATCCAATGCTTGTCTGTTAAGATGAGAAACGTTTGAGTTTCGTGAACGATGTAGTTCGATTGAGCTGTAAAGTAACTGCCTTTACCTGAAACGAAGTCTTGCTTGTAGGAAGACACAGAGCCTGGGATTTAACTATATTTCTGAAGGGAAACACACAGCATAGTTATTATCCATGGATCACACTCTGCTTAAGAGCAAGAAGAATTCTATTGCTTTCTAGAATCTCTAGTACAGCAGGACACGTGAGTGTGCTCAGAAGAAAAGAAAGGTGTTTCCTACACATACGGACAATATCTAGTTCAACTCCTCTTCTGAAACTGACACAAAGCACAGGTCAACTTACATCCAATGCTTTTCAATTAAGACCGAGAAACGTGTGAGCTTCGTGTACGATGTAGTTCGTTTGACTTGTAAAGTAACTGCCCTTGCCTGAAAAGAAGTCTTGATTCTAGGAAGACACAGAGCCTGGGAATTAACTCCATTTCTGAAGGAAAACACACAGCATAGTTCTCTTCCATGGATCACACTCTGCTTTGTAGCAAAAAGCACATTCTTGCTTTCTAGAGTCTCTAGTACAGCAGGAAAGGTGAGTGTGCTCAGAACAAAAGAAGGGTGTTTCCTACATATACGGTCCATATCTAGTCCAACTCTACTTCTGAAACTGAAACAAAATACAGGTCCTCTAACATCCAATGCTTGTCCGTTAAGATGAGAAACGTGTGAGCTTCGTGAACGATGAAGTTCGTTTGAGTTGTAAAGTAACTGCCCTTACCTGAAACAAAGTCTTGCTTTTAGGAAGACTCAGAGCCTCGGATTTAACTCCATTTGTGAAGTGAAACACCCAGCAGACTTCTCATCCATTGATCACACTCTGCTTTAGACCAGAAGCACACTCTTGCTTTAAGAGTCCTTAAGACAGCAGGAAACGTGAGTGTGCTGAAAACAAAAGAATGGTGTTTCTACAAATACGGACCTTATCTAGTCCAACTCTGCCTCTCAAATTGATACAAAGCACAGGTCCTCTAACATCCAATGCTTTCATTTAAGATGAGAAACTTGTGAGCTTTGTGAACAATGTAGTTCGTTTGAGCTGAAAAGTGAATGCCCTTACCTGAAACGAAGTCTTGCATGTAGGAAGTCACAGAGACTGGGATTTAACTCCATTTCTGAAGGGAAACACACAACATAGTTCTCATCCATGGATCACACTCTGCTTTAGAGCAAGAAGAACGCTATCGCTTTCTAGAGTCTCTAATACAGCAGGAAACATGAGTGTGCTCAGAACAAAAGTACGGTGATTCCTACACATAAGGACCATATCTAGTACAACTCTGCTTCTGAAACTGATACAAACCAGACGTCCTTTAACATCCAATGATTGTCAGTTTAGATGAGAAACGAGTGAGCTTCGTGAACGATGTAGTTCCTTTGAGCTGTAAAATAACTGCCCTTACCTGAAACGAAGTCTTGCTTGTAGGAAGACCCAGAGCCTGGGTTTTAACTCCATTTCTGAAGTGAAAGACAGAGCAGAGTTATCATCCACTGATCACACTCTGTTTTAGAGCAAGAAGCACGATCTTGATTTCTAGATTCTCTAAGACAGCAGGAAACGTGAGTGCGCTGAGAACAAAAGAACGGTGTTTCCTACACATACGTTCCAAATCTAGTCCAACTCTGCTTCTGAAACTGATACAAAGCACTGGTCCTCAAACATCCAATGCTTGCAAGTTAAGATGGGAAACCTGTTAGCTGAGTGAACGATGTAGATCTTTGAGCTGAAAAGTGACTGCCCTTACCTGAAACGAAGTCTTGCTTGTAGGAAGACACAGAGCATGGGATTTAACTCCATTTCTGAAGTGAAAGACACAGCAGAGTTATCATCCACTGATCACACCCTGTTTTAGAGCAAGAAGCACACTCTTGCTTTCTAGATTCTCTAAGACAGCAGGAAACGTGAGTGTGCTGAGAACAAAAAAACGGTGTTTCCTACACATACAGACCAAATCTTGCCCAACACTGCTTCTGAAACTGATACAAAGCACTGGTCCTCTAACATACAATGCTTGTCAGTTAAGATGGGAAATCTGTTAGCTGAGTGAACGAAGTAGTTCGTTTGAGCTGAAAAGTGACTGCCCTTACCTGAGACAAAGTCTTGCTTGTAGGAAGACTCAGAGCCTGGGATTTAACTACATTTCTGAAGTGAAACACCCAGCAGACTTCTCATCCATTGATCACACTTTGCTTTAGAGCAAGAAGCACGCTCTTCCTTTCTAGAGTCTCTAATAGAGCAGGAAACGTGATTGTGCTCAGAAAAAAAGAACTATGTTTCCTACACATACATACCATATCTACTTAAACTCTTCTTCTGAAACTGACACAAAGCACAGGTCCTGTAACATCCAATGCCTTTCAATTAATACCAAGAAACGTGTGAGCTTCGTGTACAATGTAGTTCGTTTGACCTGTAAAGTAACTGGCCTTACCTGAAACGAAGTCTTGCTTGTAGGAAGACTCAGCGGCTGGGATTTAACTTCATTTCTGAAGTGGAACACACAGCAGAGTTCTCATCCATTGATCACACTCTGCTTTAGAGCAAGAAGCATGCTCTTGATTTCTAGAGTCTCTAAGAAGCAGGAAACATGAGTGGGCTGAAAACAAAAGAACGGTGTTTCTACAAATACGGATCTTATCTAGTCCAACTCTGCCTCTCAAATTGATACAAAGCACAGGTCCTCTAACATCCATTGCTTTCATTTAAGATGAGAAACGTGTGAGCTTTGTGAACAATGTAGTTGTTTGAGCTGAAAAGTGACTGCCCTTTCCTGAAACAAAATCTTGCGTGTAGGAACTCACAGAGACTGGGATTTAACTCCTTTTCTGAAGGGAAACACACAGCATAGTCATCATCCATGGATCACACTCTGCTTTAGAGCAAGAAGCATGTTCTTTCTTTCTAGAATATCTAATACAGCAGGATACATGAGTGTGCTCAGAACAAAAGAACGGTGTTTCCTACATATATGGACCATATCTAGTCCAACTCTGCTTCTGAAACTTAAACACACCAGAGGTCCTGTAACATCCAATGCTTTTCAATTAACACCAAGAAACGTGTGAGCTTCGTGTACGATGTAGTTCCTTTGAGCTGTAAAGTAACTGCCCTTACCTGAAACGAAGTCTTGCTTGTAGGACGACTCAGAGCCTGCAATTTAACTCCATGTCTGAAGGGAAACACACAGCATAGTTCTCATCCATGGATCAAACTCCGCTTTAGAGCAAGAAGCACGCTCTAGCTTTCTAGAGTCTCTAAGAGAGCAGTAAACTTGAGTGTGCTCAGAACAAAAGAACGGTGTTTCCTACACATACGGACCATATCTAGTCCAACTCTGCCTGTGAAATTGATACAAAGCACAGGTCCTCTAACATCCAATGCTTGTCTGTTAAGATGAGAAACGTGTGAGCTTCGTGAACGATGTAGTTTGTTTGAGCTGAAAAGTGACTGCCCTTACCTGAAATGAAATGTTGCTTGTGGAAGTCACAGAGCCTGGGATTAAACTCCATTTCTGAAGGGAAACACACAGCATAGTTCTCATCCATTGATCACACACTTCTTCAGAGCACGAAGCACGCTCTAGCTTTCTAGAGTCTCTACGACAGCAGGAAACTTGAGTGTGCTCAGAACAAAAGAACGGTGTTGACTACACATAGGGACCATATCTAGTTCAACTCTGCTTCTGAAACTAATACAAACCACAGGTCCTCTAACATCCAATGCTTGTCAGCTAACATGAGAAACGTGTTAGCTTCGTGAACGATGTAGTTCGTTTGAGCTGAAAAGTGACTGCCCTTAACTGAAACGAAGTCTTGCTTGTAGGAAGACTCAGAGCCTGGGATTTAACTCCATTTCTGCAGTGTAACACACAGCCGAGTTCTCATCCATGGATCACACTGTGCTTTAGAGCAAGAAGCACGCTCTAGCTTTCTAGAGTCTCTAAGAGAGCAGTAAACTTGAGTGTGCTCAGAACAAAAGAACGGTGTTTCCTACACATACGGACCATATCTAGTCCAACTCTGCCTGTGAAATTGATACAAAGCACAGGTCCTGTAACATCCAATGCTTGTCTGTTAAGATGAGAAACATGTGAGCTTCGTGAACGATGTAGTTTGTTTGAGCTGAAAAGTGACTGCCCTTACCTGAAATGAAATCTTGCTTGTGGAAGTCACAGAGCCTGGGATTAAACTCCATTTCTGAAGGGAAACACACAGCATAGTTCTCATCCATTGATCACACACTTCTTCAGAGCACGAAGCACGCTCTAGCTTTCTAGAGTCTCTACGACAGCAGGAAACTTGAGTGTGCTCAGAACAAAAGAACGGTGTTGACTACACATAGGGACCATATCTAGTTCAACTCTGCTTCTGAAACTAATACAAACCACAGGTCCTCTAACATCCAATGCTTGTCAGCTAACATGAGAAACGTGTTAGCTTCGTGAACGATGTAGTTCGTTTGAGCTGAAAAGTGACTGCCCTTAACTGAAACGAAGTCTTGCTTGTAGGAAGACTCAGAGCCTGGGATTTAACTCCATTTCTGCAGTGTAACACACAGCCGAGTTCTCATCCATGGATCACACTGTGCTTTAGAGCAAGAAGCACGCTCTAGCTTTCTAGAGTCTCTAAGAGAGCAGTAAACTTGAGTGTGCTCAGAACAAAAGAACGGTGTTTCCTACACATACGGACCATATGTAGTCCAACTCTGCCTGTGAAATTGATACAAAGCACAGGTCCTGTAACATCCAATGCTTGTCTGTTAAGATGAGAAACGTGTGAGCTTCGTGAACGATGTAGTTTGTTTGAGCTGAAAAGTGACTGCCCTTACCTGAAATGAAATCTTGCTTGTGGAAGTCACAGAGCCTGGGATTAAACTCCATTTCTGAAGGGAAACACACAGCATAGTTCTCATCCATTGATCACACACTTCTTCAGAGCACGAAGCACGCTCTAGCTTTCTAGAGTCTCTACGACAGCAGGAAACTTGAGTGTGCTCAGAACAAAAGAACGGTGTTGACTACACATAGGGACCATATCTAGTTCAACTCTGCTTCTGAAACTAATACAAACCACAGGTCCTCTAACATCCAATGCTTGTCAGCTAACATGAGAAACGTGTTAGCTTCGTGAACGATGTAGTTCGTTTGAGCTGAAAAGTGACTGCCCTTAACTGAAACGAAGTCTTGCTTGTAGGAAGACTCAGAGCCTGGGATTTAACTCCATTTCTGCAGTGTAACACACAGCAGAGTTCTCATCCATGGATCACACTGTGCTTTAGAGCAAGAAGCACGCTCTAGGTTTCTAGAATCTCTAAGATAGCAGGAAATGTGAGTGTGCTGAGAACAAAAGAACGGTGTTCACTACACATACGGACCATATCTAGTTCAACTCTGCTTCTGAAACTGATACAAACCACAGGTCCTCTAACATCCAATGCTTGTCAGTTAACATGAGAAACGTGTAAGCTTCGTGAACTATGTAGTTCATTTGAGCTGAAAAGTGACGGCCCTTACCTGAAACGAAGTAGTGTTTGTAGGAAGACATAGAGCCTGGAATTTAACTCCATTTCTGAAGGGAAGACACAGCATAGTTCTCATACATGGATCACACTCTGCTTTAGAGCAAGAAGAACGCTATTGCTTTCTAGGTTCTCTAAGACAGCAGGAAACGTGAGTGTGCTGAGACCAAAAGAACTGTGATTCCTACACATACGGACCAAATCTAGTACAACTCTGCTTCTGAAACTGATACAAAGCACTGGTCCTCTAACATCCAATGCATGTCAGTTGAGATGGGAAACCTGTTAGCTGAGTGAACGATGTAGTTCGTTTGAGCTGAAAAGTGCCTTCCCTTACCTGAAACGAAGTCTTGCTTGTAGGAAGACACAGAGCCTGGGATTTAACTCCATTTCTGAAGGGAAACACACATCCCAGTTCTCATCCATGAATCAAACTATGCTTTAGAGCAAGAAGAATGCTATTGCTTTCTAGAGTCTCTAATACAGCAGGAAACGTGAGTGTGCTCAGAACAAAAGAACGGTGTTCCCTACACATACGGAACATATCTAGTCCAACTCTTCTTCGGAAACTGAGACAAACCACAGGTCCTCTAACATCCAATGCTTGTCAGCTAACATGAGAAACGTGTTAGCTTCGTGAACGATGTAGTTCGTTTGAGCTGAAAAGTGACTGCCCTTAACTGAAACGAAGTCTTGCTTGTAGGAAGACTCAGAGCCTGGGATTTAACTCCATTTCTGCAGTGTAACACACAGCAGAGTTCTCATCCATGGATCACACTGTGCTTTAGAGCAAGAAGCACGCTCTAGGTTTCTAGAATCTCTAAGATAGCAGGAAATGTGAGTGTGCTGAGAACAAAAGAACGGTGTTCACTACACATACGGACCATATCTAGTTCAACTCTGCTTCTGAAACTGATACAAACCACAGGTCCTCTAACATCCAATGCTTGTCAGTTAACATGAGAAACGTGTAAGCTTCGTGAACTATGTAGTTCATTTGAGCTGAAAAGTGACGGCCCTTACCTGAAACGAAGTAGTGTTTGTAGGAAGACATAGAGCCTGGAATTTAACTCCATTTCTGAAGGGAAGACACAGCATAGTTCTCATACATGGATCACACTCTGCTTTAGAGCAAGAAGAACGCTATTGCTTTCTAGGTTCTCTAAGACAGCAGGAAACGTGAGTGTGCTGAGACCAAAAGAACTGTGATTCCTACACATACGGACCAAATCTAGTACAACTCTGCTTCTGAAACTGATACAAAGCACTGGTCCTCTAACATCCAATGCATGTCAGTTGAGATGGGAAACCTGTTAGCTGAGTGAACGATGTAGTTCGTTTGAGCTGAAAAGTGCCTTCCCTTACCTGAAACGAAGTCTTGCTTGTAGGAAGACACAGAGCCTGGGATTTAACTCCATTTCTGAAGGGAAACACACATCCCAGTTCTCATCCATGAATCAAACTATGCTTTAGAGCAAGAAGAATGCTATTGCTTTCTAGAGTCTCTAATACAGCAGGAAACGTGAGTGTGCTCAGAACAAAAGAACGGTGTTCCCTACACATACGGAACATATCTAGTCCAACTCTTCTTCGGAAACTGAGACAAACCACAGGTCCTCTAACATCCAATGCTTATCCGTTAAGATGAGAAACCTGTGAGATTTGTGAACGATGAAGTTCGTTTGAGCTGTAAAGTAACTGCCCTTACATGAAACGAAGTCTTTCTTGTAGGAAGACTCAGAGCCTGGGATTTAACTCCATTTCTGAAAGTAAACACACAGCACAGTTCTCATTGATGAAACACACTCTGCTATAGAGCATGAAGCACGCTCTTCCTTTCTAGAGTCTCTAATACAGCAGGAAACGTGATTGTGCTCAGAACAAAAGAACTGTGTTTCCTACACATACGGACAATGTCTAGTTCATCTCTTCTTCTGAAAATGACACAAAGCACAGGTCCTGTAATATCCAATGCATTACCATTAAGACCGAGAAACGTGTGAGCTATGTGTATGATGTAGTTCGTTTGACCTGTAAAGTAACTGCCCTTACCTGAAATGAAGTCTTGCTTGTAGGAAGACTCAGAGCCGGGGATTTAACTCCATTTCTGAAGTGGAACACACAGCACAGTTCTCATCCATTGATCACACTCTGCTTTAGAGCAAGAAGCACGCTCTAGGTTTCTTGAATCTCAAAGATAGCAGGAAACGTGAGTGTGCTGAGAACAAAAGAACGGTGTTTCCTATCATACGGACCATATCTAGTTCAAATTTGCTTTTGAAACTAATACAAACAAGAGGTCCTCTAACATCCAATGCTTGTCCGTTAGGATGAGAAACGTGTGACCTTCGCGAACTATGTAGTACGTTTGAGTTGTAAAGTACCTGCCCTTACCTGAAGCGAAGTCTTGCTTGTAGGAAGACTCAGAGCCTGGGATTTAACTCCATTTCTGAAGTGTAACACACAGCAGAGTTCTCATCCATTGATCACACTCTGCTTTAGAGCAAGAAGCACGCTCTAGGTTTCTAGAATCTCTAAGATAGCAGGAAACGTGAGTGTGCTGAGAACAAAAGAACGGTGTTTCGTACACATACAGACCATATCTAGTTAAACTCTTCTTCTGAAAATGACACAAAGCACAGGTCCTGTAACATCCAATGCTTTTCAATTAAGACCGAGAAATGTGTGAGCTTCGTGTATGATGTAGTTTGTTTGACCTGTAAAGTAACTGCCCTTACCTGAAACGAATTATTGCTTGTAGGAAGACTCAGAGCCTGGGATTTAACTCTATTTCTGAAGTGGAACACACAGCCCAGTTCTCATCCGTTGATCACACGCTGCTTTAGAGCAAGAAGCACACTCTTGCTTTCTAGATTCTCTAAGACAGCAGGAAACGTGAGTGTGCTGAGAATAAAAGAACGGTGGTTCCTACACATACGGACCATATCTAGTCCAACTCTGCTTCAGAAATTGATACAAAGCACTGGTCCTCTAACATCCAATGCTTGTCATTTAAGATGAGAAACGTGTGAGCTTCCTGAATGATGCAGTTCGTTTGAGCTGAAAAGTGCCTGCCCTTACCTAAAATGAAGTCTTGCTTGTAGGAAGACACAGAGCCTGGGATTTAACTCCAGTTCTGAAGGGAAACACACAGCATAGTTATTATCCATGGATCACACTCTGCTTTAGAGCAAGAGAATGCTATTTCTTTCTAGAGTCTCTTATAGAGCAGGAAACCTGAGTGTGCTCAGAACAAAAGAATGGTGTTTCCTACACATACGGACCATATCTAGTTCAAATCCTCTTCTGAAACTGACACAAAGCACAGGTCCTGTAACATCCAATGCTTTTCAATTAAGACCGAGAAACGTGTGAGATTCGTGTATGATGTAGTTCATCTGACCTGTAAAGTAACTGCCCTTACCTGAAACGAAGTCTTGACTGTAGGAAGACACAGAGCCTGGGATTTAACTCCATTTCTGAAGGGAAACACACAGCCCAGTTCTCATCCATGAATCAAACTATGCTTTAGAGCAAGAGAATGCTATTGCTTTCTAGAGTCTCTAATACAGCAGGAAACGTGAGTGTGCTCAGAACAAAAGAACGGTGTTCCCTACACATACTGACCATATCTAGTCCAACTCTTCTTCGGAAACTGAGACAAACCACAGGTCCTCTAACATCCAATGCTTATCCGTTAAGATGAGAAACCTGTGAGATTTGTGAACGATGAAGTTCGTTTGAGCTGTAAAGTAACTGCCCTTACCTGAAACGAAGTCTTTCTTGTAGGAAAACTCAGAGCCTGGGATTTAACTCCATTTCTGAAAGTAAACACACAGCACAGTTCTCATTGATGAAACACACTCTGCTATAGAGCAAGAAGCACGCTCTTCCTTTCTAGAGTCTCTAATACAGCAGGAAACGTGATTGTGCTCAGAACAAAAGAACTGTGTTTCCTACACATACGGACAATATCTAGTTCATCTCTTCTTCTGAAAATGACACAAAGCACAGGTCCTGTAATATCCAATGCATTACCATTAAGACCGAGAAACGTGTGAGCTACGTGTATGATGTAGTTCATTTGACCTGTAAAGTAACTGCCCTTACCTGAAATGAAGTCTTGCTTGTAGGAAGACTCAGAGCCTGGGATTTAACTCCATTTCTGAAGTGGAACACACAGCACAGTTCTCATCCATTGATCACACTCTGCTTTAGAGCAAGAAGCACGCTCTAGGTTTCTTGAATCTCTAAGATAGCAGGAAACGTGAGTGTGCTGAGAACAAAAGAACGGTGTTTCCTATCATACGGACCATATCTAGTTCAAATTTGCTTTTGAAACTGATACAAACCAGAGGTCCTATGACATCCAATGCTTGTCAGTTAAGATGAGAAACGTGTGACCTTCGCGAACTATGTAGTACGTTTGAGCTGTAAAGTACCTGCCCTTACCTGAAACGAAGTCTTGATTGTAGAAAGACACAGAGCCTGGGATTTAACTCCATTTCTGAAGAGGAACACACAGCAGAGTTCTCATCCATTCATCACTCTCTGCTTTAGAGCAAGAAGCACGCTCTAGGTGTCTAGAATCTCTAAGATAGCAGGAAACGTGAGTGTGCTGAGAACAAAAGAACGGTGTTTCCTACATATATGGACCACATCTAGTCCAACTGTGCTTCTGAAACAGATAAAAAGCACTGGTCTTCTAACATCCAATGCTTGTCAGTTAACATGAGAAACGTGTTAGCTTTGTGAACGATGTAGTTCATTTGAGCTGAAAAGTGACTGCCCTTACCTGAAATCAAGTCTTGCTTGTAGGAAAACACAGAGCATGGGGTTTAACTCGATTTCTGAAAGGAAACACACAGCACAGTTCTCAACCATGAATCACACTCTGCTATAGAGCAAGAAGCACGCTCTTCCTTTCTAGAGTCTCTAATACAGCAGGAAACGTGATTGTGCTCAGAACAAAAGAACAGTGTTTCCTATACATACAGACCATATGTAGTTCAACTCTACTTCTGAAAATGACACAAAGCACAGGTCCTGTAACATCCAATGCATTACCATTAAGACCGAGAAACGTGTGAGCTACGTGTATGATGTAGTTCGTTTGACCTGTAAATTTAGGGCCCTTACCTGAAACGAAGTCTTGCTTGTAGGAAGACTCAGAGCCTGGGATTTAACTCCATTTCTGAAGTGGAACACACAGCCCAGTTCTCATCCGTTGATCACACTCTGCTTTAGAGCAAGAAGCACGCTCTTGCTTTCTAGATTCTCTAAGACAGCAGGAAACGTGAGTGTGCTGAGAATAAAAGAACGGTGGTTCCTACACATACGGACCATATCTAGTCCAACTCTGCTTCAGAAATTGATACAAAGCACTGGTCCTCTAACATCCAATGCTTGTCATTTAAGATGAGAAACGTGTGAGCTTCGTGAATGATGCAGTTCGTTTGAGCTGAAAAGTGCCTGCCCTTACCTAAAATGAAGTCTTGCTTGCAGGAAGACACAGAGCCTGGGATTTAACTCCAGTTCTGAAGGGAAACACACAGCATAGTTATTATCCATGGATGACACTCTGCTTTAGAGCAAGAGAATGCTATTTCTTTCTAGAGTCTCTTATAGAGCAGGAAAACTGAGTGTGCTCAGAACAAAAAATGGTGTTTCCTACACATACGGACCATATCTAGTTCAAATCATCTTCTGAAACTGACACAAAGCACAGGTCCTGTAACATCCAATGCTTTTCAATTAAGACCGAGAAACGTGTGAGATTCGTGTACGATGTAGTTCATCTGACCTGTAAAGTAACTGCCCTTACCTGAAACGAAGTCTTGACTGTAGGAAGACACAGAGCCTGGGATTTAACTCCTTTTCTGAAGGGAAACACACAGCATAGTTCTCATGCATTGATCACACTCTGCTTTACAGCAAGAAGCACGCTCTTGCTTTCTAGATTCTCTAAGACAGCAGGAAACGTGAGTGTGCTCAGAACAAATGAACGGTGTTTCCTACACATATGGACCATATCTAGTCCAACTCTGCTTCTGAAAATGATACAAACCACAGGTCCTCTAACATCCAATGCTTCTCAGCTAACGTGAGAAACGTGTTAGCATCGTGAACGATGTAGTTCGTTTGAGCTGAAAAGTGACTGCCCTTACCTGAAATCAAGTCTTGCTTGTAGGAAAACACAGAGCATGGGATTTAACTCGATATCTGAAAGGAAACACACAGCACAGTTCTCTTTGATGAAACACACTCTGCTATAGAGCAAGAAGCACGCTCTTCCTTTCTAGAGTCTCTAATACAGCAGGAAACGTGATTGTGCTCAGAACAAAAGAACTGTGTTTCCTACACATACAGACCATATCTAGTTCAACTCTTCTTCTTAAAATGACACAAAGCACAGGTCCTGTAACATCCAATGCATTACAATTACGACTGAGAAACGTGTGAGCTACGTGTATGATGTAGTTCGTTTGACCTGTAAATTTAGGGCCCTTACCTGAAACGAAGTCTTGCTTGTAGGAAGACTCAGAGCCTGGGATTTAACTCCATTTCTGAAGTGGAACAACCAGCACAGTTCTCATCCATTGATCACACTCTGCTTTAGAGCAAGAAGCACGCTCTAGGTTTCTTGAATCTCTAAGATAGCAGGAAACGTGAGTGTGCTGAGAACAAAAGAACGGTGTTTCCTACCATACGGACCATATCTAGTTCAAATTTGCTTTTGAAACTGATACAAACCAGAGGTCCTATAACATCCAATGCTTGTCAGTTAAGATGAGAAACGTGTGACCTTCGCGAACTATGTAGTACGTTTGAGCTGTAAAGTACCTGCCCTTACCTGAAACGAAGTCTTGATTGTACAAAGACACAGAGCCTGGGATTTAACTCCATTTCTGAAGAGGAACACACAGCAGAGTTCTCATCCATTCATCACTCTCTGCTTTAGAGCAAGAAGCATGCTCTAGGTGTCTAGAATCTCTAAGATAGCAGGAAACGTGATTGTGCTCAGAACAAAAGAACAGTGTTTCCTATACATACAGACCATATGTAGTTCAACTCTACTTCTGAAAATGACACAAAGCACAGGTCCTGTAACATCCAATGCATTACCATTAAGACCGAGAAACGTGTGAGCTACGTGTATGATGTAGTTCGTTTGACCTGTAAATTTAGGGCCCTTACCTGAAATGAAGTCTTGCTTGTAGGAAGACTCAGAGCCTGGGATTTAACTCCATTTCTGAAGTGGAACACACAGCCCAGTTCTCATCCGTTGATCACACTCTGCTTTAGAGCAAGAAGCACACTCTTGCTTTCTAGAGTCTCTAAGAAAGCAGGAAACATGAGTGGGCTGAGAACAAAAGAACGGTGTTTCCTACACATACTGACCATATCTAGTCCAACTCTGCCTCTGAAATTGATACAAAGCACAGGTCCTATAACATCTAATCTTTGTCATTTAAGATGAGAAAAGTATGAGCTTCGTGAACGAAGTAGTTCATTTGAGCTGAAAAGTGACTGCCATTACCTGAAACGAAGTCTTGCATGTAGGAAGACTCAGATCCTGGGATTTAACTCCATTTCTGAAGGGAAACACAGAGCAAAGTTCTCATCCATGGATCACACTCTGCTTTAGAGCAAGAAGCACGCTCTTGCTTTCTAGATTCTCTAAGACAGCAGGAAACATGAGTGTGCTGAGAACAAAAGAACGGTGTTTCATACACATACAGACCATATCTAGTCCAACTCTGCTTCTGAAACTGATACAAAGCACTGGTCCTCTAACATCCAATGCTTTACAGTTAAGATGGGAAACGTGTTAGCTTCGTGAATGATGTAGTTCGTTTGAGCTGAAAAGTGACTGCCTTTACCTGAAACGAAGTCTTGCTTGTAGGAAGACACAGATCCTGGGATTTAACTCCATTTCTGAAGGGAAACACAGAGCAAAGTTCTCATCCATGGATCACACTCTGCTTTAGAGCAAGAAGCACGCTCGTCCTTTCTAGAGTCTCTAATACAGCAGGAAATGTGATTGTGCTCAGAACAAAAGAACTGTGTTTCCTACACATACACACTATATCTAGTTAAGTCTTCTTCTGAAACTGACACAAAGCACAGGTCCTGTAACATCCAATGCTTTTCAATTAAGACCGAGATACATGTGAGCTTCGTGTATGATATAGTTCGTTTGAGCTGTAAAGTCAATGCCCTTACCTGAAACGAAGTCTTGCTTGTAGGAAGACTCAGAGCTTGTGATTTAACTCCATTTCTGAAGTGGAACACACAGCAGAGATCTCATTCATTGATCACACTCTGCTTTAGAGCAAGAAGCACGCTCTTGCTTTCTAGAGTCTCTAAGAAAGCAGGAAACTTGAGTGTGCTCAGAACAAAAGAACGGTGTTGACTACACTAACGGACCATATCTAGTTCAACTCTGCTTCTGAAACTGATACAAACCACAGGTCCTCTAACATCCAATGCTTGTCAGCTAACATGAGGAACGTGTTAGCTTCGTGAACGTTGTAGTTCGTTTGAGCTGAAAAGTGACTGCCCTTACCTGAAATGAAGTCTTGCTTGTAGGAAAACACAGAGCCTGGGATTTAACTCGATTTCTGAAAGGAAACACAGAGCACAGTTCTCATTGATGAAACACACTCTGCTATAGAGCAAGAAGCACGCTCTTCCTTTCTAGAGTCTCTAATACAGCAGGAAAAGTGATTGTGCTCAGAACAAAAGAACTGTGTTTCCTACACATACGGACCATATCTAGGTCAACTCTTCTTCTTAAAGTGACACAAAGCACAGGTCTTGTAACATCCAATGCATTACAATTACGACTGAGAAACGTGTGAGCTACGTGTATGATGTAGTTCCTTTGACCTGTAAAGTAACTACCCTTACCTGAAATGAAGTCTTGCTTGTAGGAAGACTCAGAGCCTGGGATTTAACTCCATTTCTGAAGTGGAACACACAGCACAGTTCTCATCCATTGATCACACTCTGCTTTAGAGCAGGAAGCACGCTCTAGGTTTCTTGAATCTCTAAGATAGCAGGAAATGTGAGTGTGCTGAGAACAAAAGTACGGTGTTTCCTATCATACGGACCATATCTAGTTCAAATTTGCTTTTGAAACTGATACAAACCAGAGGTCCTATAACATCCAATGCTTGTCAGTTAAGATGAGAAACGTGTGACCTTCGCGAACTATGTAGTACGTTTGAGCTGTGAAGTACCTGTCCTTACCTGAAACGAAGTCTTGCTTGTAGGAAGACACAGAGCCTGTGATTTAACTATATTTCTGAAGAGTAACACACAGCAGAGTTCTCATCCATTCATCACTCTCTGCTTTAGAGCAAGAAGCACGCTATAGGTTTCTAGAATCTCTAAGAGAGCAGGAAACGTGAGTGTGCTGAGAACAACAGAACGGTGTTTCCTACACATACGGACCATATCTAGTCCAACTCTGCTTCTGAAACTGATACAAAGCACTGGTCCTCTAACATCCAATGCTTGTCAGTTAACATGAGAAACGTGTTAGCTTTGTGAACGATGTAGTTCATTTGAGCTGAAAAGTGACTGCCCTTACCTGAAATCAAGTCTTGCTTGTAGGAAAACACAGAGCATGGGATTTAAATCGATTTCTGAAAGGAAACACACAGCACAGTTTTCAACCATGAATCACACTCTGCTATAGAGCAAGAAGCACGCTCTTCCTTTCTAGAGTCTCTAATACAGCAGGAAACGTGATTGTGCTCAGAACAAAAGAACAGTGTTTCCTATACATACAGACCATGTGTAGTTCAACTCTTCTTCTGAAAATGACACAAAGCACAGGTCCTGTAACATCCAATGCACTACCATTAAGACCGAGAAACGTGTGAGCTACGTGTATGATGTAGTTCGTTTGACCTGTAAAGTTAGGGCACTTACCTGAAACGAAGTCTTGCTTGTAGGAAGACTCAGAGCCTGGGATTTAACTCCATTTCTTAAGTGGAACACACAGCACAGTTCTCATCCATTGATCACACTCTGCTTTAGAGCAAGAAGCACGCTCTTACTTTCTAGAGTCTCTAAGAAAGCAGGAAACGTGAGTGTGCTGAGAACAAAAGAACGGTGTTTCCTACACATACTGACCATATCTAGTCCAACTCTGCCTCTGAAATTGATACAAAGCACAGGTCGTATAACATCTAATGCTTGTCAGTTAAGATGAGAAACGTGTGAGCTTCGTGAACGATGTAGTTCGTTTGAGCTGAAAAGTGACTCCCCTTACCTGAAACGAAGTCTTGCTTGTAGGAAGACACAGAGCCTGGGATTTAACTCCATTTCTGAAGGGAAACACACAGCCCAGTTCTCATCCATGAATCAAACTATGTTTTAGAGCAAGAAGCACACTCTTCCTTTCTAGAGGCTCTAATAGAGCAGGGTACGTGATTGTGCTCAAAACAAAAGAACTATGTTTCCTACACATACGGAACATATCTAGTTAAACTATTCTTCTGAAAATGACACAAAGCACAGGTCCTGTAACATCCAATGCTTTTCAATTAAGACCGAGAAAGGTGGGAGCTTCGTGTATGATGTAGTTTGTTTGACCTGTAAAGTAACTGCCCTTACCTGAAATGAAGTCTTGCTTTTAGGAAGACTCAGAGCCTGGGATTTAACTCCATTTCTGAAGTGGAACACACAGCACAGTTCTCTTCCATTGATCACACTCTGCATTAGAGCAAGAAGCACGGTCTTGCTTTCTAGATTCTCTAAGATAGCAGTAACGTGAGTGTGCTGAGAACAAAAGAAAGGTGGTTCCTACACATACGGACCATATCTAGTCCAACTCTGCTTCTGAAATTGATACAAAGCACTGGCCCTCTAACAGCCAATGCTTATCATTTAAGATGAGAAACGTGTGAGCTTCGTGAATGATGCAGTTCGTTTGAGCTGAAAAGTGCCTGCCCTTACCTAAAATGAAGTCTTGCTTGTAAGAAGACACAGAGCCTGGGATTTAACTCCAGTTCTGAAGGGAAACACACAGCATAGTTATTATCCATGGATCACACTCTGCTTTAGAGCAAGAGAATGCTATTTCTTTCTAGAGTCTCATATAGAGCAGGAAACCTGAGTGTGCTCAGAACAAAAGAATGGTGTTTCCTACACATACGGACCATATCTAGTTCAAATCCTCTTCTGAAACTGACACAAAGCACAGGTCCTGTAACATCCAATGCTTTTCAATTAAGACCGAGAAAGGTGTGAGATTCGTGTACGATGTTGTTCATCTGACCTGTAAAGTAACTGCCCTTACCTGAAACGAAGTCTTGACTGTAGGAAGACACAGAGCCTGGGATTTAACTCCTTTTCTGAAGGGAAACACACAGCATAATTCTCATCCATTGATCACACTCTGTTTACAGCAAGAAGAACGCTCTTGCTTTCTAGATTCTATAAGACAGTAGGAAACGTGAGTGTGCTCAGAACAAATGAACGGTGTTTCCTACATATATGGACCATATCTAGTCCAACTCTGCTTCTGAAAATGATACAAACCACAGGTCCTCTAACATCCAATGCTTCTCAGCTAACGTGAGAAACGTGTTAGCATCGTGAACGATGTAGTTCGTTTGAGCTGAAAAGTGACTGCCCTTACCTGAAATGAAGTCTTGCTTGTAGGAAAACACAGAGCCAGGGATTTAACTCGATTTCTGAAAGGAAACACACAGCACAGTTCTCTTTGATGAAACACAATCTGCTACAGAGCAAGAAGCACGCTCTTCCTTTCTAGAGTCTCTAATACAGCAGGAAACGTGATTGTGCTCAGAACAAAAGAACTGTGTTTCCTACACATACAGACCATATGTAGTTCAACTCTTCTTCTGAAAATGACACAAAGCACAGGTCCTATAACATCTAATGCTTGAAATTTAAGATGAGAAAAGTGTGAGATTCGTGAACGAAGTAGTTCAGTTGAGCTGAAAAGTGACTGCCATTACCTGAAATGAAGTCTTGCATGTAGGAAGACTCAGATCCTGGGATTTAACTCCAGTTCTGAAGGGAAACACACAGCATAGTTCTCATCCATTGATCACACTCTGCTTTACAGCAAGAAGCACGCTCTTTCTTTCTAGATTCTCTAAGACAGCAGGAAACGTGAGTGTGCTGAGAACAAAAGAACGGTGTTTCCTACACATACAGACCATATCTAGTCCAACTCTACTTCTGAAACTGATACAAAGCACTGGTCCTCTAACATCCAATGCTTTTCAGTTAAGATGGGAAACGTGTTAGCTTCGTGAATGATGTAGTTCGTTTGAGCTGAAAAGTGACTGCCCTTACCTGAAACGAAGTCTTGCTTGTAGGAAGACACAGAGCCTGGGATTTAACTCCATTAATGAAAGGAAACACACAGCAAAGTACTCATCCATGGATCACACTCTGCTTTAGAGCAAGAAGCATGCTCTTCCATCCTAGAGTCTCTAATACAGCAGGAAATGTGATTGTGCTCAGAACAAAAGAACTGTGTTTCCTACACATACACACTATATCTAGTTAAGTCTTCTTCTGAAACTGACACAAAGCACAGGTCCTGTAACATCCAATGATTTTCAATTAAGACCGAGATACGTGTGAGCTTCGTGTATGATATAGTTCGTTTGAGCTGTAAAGTCAATGCCCTTACCTGAAACGAAGTCTTGCTTGTAGGAAGACTCAGAGCGTGGGATTTAACTCCATTTCTGAAGTGGAACACACAGCAGAGATCTCATTCATTGATCACACTCTGCTTTAGAGCAAGAAGCACGCTCTTGCTTTCTAGAGTGTCTAAGAAAGCAGGAAACGTGAGTGTGCTGATAACAAAAGAACGGTGTTACCTATCATACGGACCATATCTAGTTCAAATTTGCTTTTGAAACTGATACAAACCAGAGGTCCTATAACATCCAATGCTTGTCAGTTAAGATGAGAAACGTGTGACCTTCGCGACCTATGTAGTACTTTTGAGCTGTAAAGTACCTGTCCTTACCTGAAACGAAGTCTTGCTTGTAGGAAGACACAGAGCCTGGGATTTAACTACATTTCTGAAGAATAACACACAGCAGAGTTCTCATCCACTCATCACTCTCTGCTTTAGAGCAAGTAGCACACTCTAGGTTTCTAGAATCTCTAAGATAGCAGGAAACGTGAGTGTGCTGAGAACAACAGAACGGTGTTTCCTACACATACGGACCATATCTAGTCCAACTCTGCTTCTGAAACTGATACAAAGCACTGGTCCTCTAACATCCAATGCTTGTCAGTTAACATGAGAAACGTCTTAGCTTTGTGAACGATGTAGTTCATTTGAGCTGAAAAGTGACTGCCCTTACCTGAAATCAAGTCTTGCTTGTAGGAAAACACAGAGCATGGGATTTAAATCGATTTCTGAAAGGAAATACACAGCACAGTTTTCAACCATGAATCACACTCTGCTATAGAGCAAGAAGCACGCTCTTCCTTTCTAGAGTCTCTAATACAGCAGGAAAAGTGATTGTGCTCAGAACAAAAGAACAGTGTTTGCTATACATACAGACCATATGTAGTTCAACTCTTCTTCTGAAAATGACACAAAGCACAGGTCCTGTAACATCCAATGCATTACCATTAAGACCGAGAAACATGTGAGCTACGTGCATGATGTAGTTCGTTTGACCTGTAAAGTTAGGGCACTTACCTGAAACGAAGTCTTGCTTGTAGGAAGACTCAGAGCGTGGGATTTAACTCCATTTCTGAAGTTGAACACACAGCAGAGTTCTCATTCATTGATCACACTCTGCTTTAGAGCAAGAAGCATGCTCTTGCTTTCTAGAGTCTCTAAGAAAGCAGGAAACTTGAGTGTGCTCAGAACAAAAGAACGGTGTTGACTACACTAACGGACCATATCTAGTTCAACTGTGCTTCTGAAACTGATACAAACCACAGGTCCTCTAACATCCAATGCTTGTCAGCTAACATGAGAAACGTGTTAGCTTTGTGAACGATGTAGTTGGTTTGAGCTGAAAAGTGACTGCCCTTACCTGAAATGAAGTCTTGCTTGTAGGAAAACACAGAGCCTGGGATTTAACTCGATTTCTGAAAGGAAACACAGTGCACAGTTCTCATTGATGAAACACACTCTGCTATAGAGCAAGAAGCACGGTCTTCCTTTCTAGAGTCTCTAATACAGCAGGAAACGTGATTGTGCTCAGAACAAAAGAACTGTGTTTCCTACACATACAGACCATATCTATTTCAACTCTTCTTCTGAAAGTGACACAAAGCACAGGTCCTGTAACATCCAATGCTTTTCAATTAAGACCGAGAAACGTGTGAGCTACGTGTTTGATGTAGTTCATTTGACCTGTAAAGTAACTACCCTTACCTGAAATGAAGTCTTGCATGTAGGAAGACTCAGAGACTGGGATTTAACTCCATTTCTGAATTGGAACAAACAGCACAGTTCTCATCCATAGATCACACTCTGCTTTAGAGCAAGAAGCATGCTCTAGGTTTCTAGAATCTCTAAGATAGCAGGAAACGTGAGTGTGCTGAGAACAACAGAACGGTGTTTCCTACACATACGGACCATATCTAGGCCAACTGAGCTTCTGAAACTGATACAAAGCACTGGTCCTCTAACATCCAATGCTTGTCAGTTAACATGAGAAACGTGTTAGCTTTGTGAACGATGTAGTTCATTTGAGCTGAAAAGTGACTGCCCTTACCTGAAATCAAGTCTTGCTTGTAGGAAAACACAGAGCATGGGATTTAACTCGATTTCTGAAAGGAAACACACAGCACAGTTTTCAACCATGAATCACACTCTGCTATAGAGCAAGAAGCACGCTCTTCCTTTCTAGAGTCTCTAATACAGCAGGAAACGTGATTGTGCTCAGAACAAAAGAACAGTGTTTCCTATACATACAGACCATATGTAGTTCAACTCTTCTTCTGAAAATGACACAAAGCACAGGTCCTGTAACATCCAATGCATTACCATTAAGACCGAGAAACATGTGAGCTACGTGTATGATGTAGTTCGTTTGACCTGTAAAGTTAGGGCCCTTACCTGAAACGAAGTCTTGCTTCTAGGAAGACTCAGAGCCTGGGATTTAACTCCACTTCTTAAGTGGAACACACAGCACAGTTCTCATCCATTGATCACACTCTGCTTTACAACAAGAAGCACGCTCTTGCTTTCTAGATTCTCTAAGACAGCAGGAAACGTGAGTGTGCTGAGAACAAAAGAACCGTGTTTCCTACACATACTGACCAAATCTAGTCCAACTCTGCCTCTGAAATTGATACAAAGCACAGGTCCTATAACATTAATACTTGTCATTTAAGATGAGTAACGTGTGAGCTTCGTGAACGAAGTAGTTCATTTGAGCTGAAAAGTGACTGCCCTTACCTGAAAAGAAGTCTTGCTTGTAGGAAGACTCAGAGCCTTTGGATTTAACTCCAGTTCTGAAGGGAAACACACAGCATAGTTATCATCCATGGATCACACTGTGCTTTACAACAGGAAGCACGCTCTTGCTTTCTAGATTCTCTAATACAGCATGAAACATGAGTGTGCTGAGAACAAAAGAATGGTGTTTCCTATCATACGGACCATATCTAGTTCAAATTTGATTTTGAAACGGATACAAACCAGAGGTCCTATAACATCCAATGCTTGTCAGTTAGGATGAGAAACATGTGACCTTCGCGAACTATGTAGTACGTTTGAGCTGTAAATTACCTACCCTTACCTGAAACGAAGTCTTGCTTGTAGGAAGACTCAGAGCTTGGGATTTAACTCCATTTCTGAAGGGAAACACACAGCACAGTTCTCATCCATGAAGCACACTCTGCTTTAGAGCAAGAAGCATGCTCTTCCTTTCTAGAGTCTCTAATACAGCAGGAAATGTGATTGTGCTCAGAACAAAAGAACTGTGTTTCCTAAACATACAGACTATATCTAGTGAACTCTTCTTCTGAAACTGACACAAAGCACAGGTCCTCTAACATCCAATGCTTGTCAGCTAACATGAGGAACGTGTTAGCTTCGTGAACGTTGTAGTTCGTTTGAGCTGAAAAGTGACTGCCCTTACCTGAAATGAAGTCTTGCTTGTAGGAAAACACAGAGCCTGGGATTTAACTCGATTTCTGAAAGGAAACACAGAGCACAGTTCTCATTGATGAAACACACTCTGCTATAGAGCAAGAAGCACGCTCTTCCTTTCTAGAGTCTCTAATACAGCAGGAAAATTGATTGTGCTCAGAACAAAAGAACTGTGTTTCCTACACATACGGACCATATCTAGGTCAACTCTTCTTCTTAAAATGACACAAAGCACAGGTCTTGTAACATCCAATGCATTACAATTACGACTGAGAAACGTGTGAGCTACGTGTATGATGTAGTTCATTTGACCTGTAAAGTAACTACCCTTACCTGAAATGAAGTCTTGCTTGTAGGAAGACTCAGAGCCTGGGATTTAACTCCATTTCTGAAGTGGAACACACAGCACAGTTCTCATCCATTGATCACACTCTGCTTTAGAGCAGGAAGCACGCTCTAGGTTTCTTGAATCTCTAAGATAGCAGGAAACGTGAGTGTGCTGAGAACAAAAGTACGGTGTTTCCTATCATACGGACCATATCTAGTTCAAATTTGCTTTTGAAACTGATACAAACCAGAGGTCCTATAACATCCAATGCTTGTCAGTTAAGATGAGAAACGTGTGACCTTCGCGAACTATGTAGTACGTTTGAGCTGTAAAGTACCTGTCCTTACCTGAAACGAAGTCTTGCTTGTAGGAAGACACAGAGCCTGTGATTTAACTATATTTCTGAAGAGTAACACACAGCAGAGTTCTCATCCATTCATCACTCTCTGCTTTAGAGCAAGAAGCACGCTCTAGGTTTCTAGAATCTCTAAGATAGCAGGAAACGTGAGTGTGCTGAGAACAACAGAACGGTGTTTCCTACACATACGGACCATATCTAGTCCAACTCTGCTTCTGAAACTGATACAAAGCACTGGTCCTCTAACATCCAATGCTTTACAGTTAAGATGGGAAACGTGTTAGCTTCGTGAATGATGTAGTTCGTTTGAGGTGAAAAGTGACTGCCTTTACCTGAAACGAAGTCTTGCTTGTAGGAAGACACAGATCCTGGGATTTAACTCCATTTCTGAAGGGAAACACAGAGCAAAGTTCTCATCCATGGATCACACTCTGCTTTAGAGCAAGAAGCACGCTCTTCCTTTCTAGAGTCTCTAATACAGCAGGAAATGTGATTGTGCTCAGAACAAATGAACTGTGTTTCCTACACATACACACTATATCTAGTTAAGTCTTCTTCTGAAACTGACACAAAGCACAGGTCCTGTAACATCCAATGCTTTTCAATTAAGACCGAGATACGTGTGAGCTTCGTGTATGATATAGTTCGTTTGAGCTGTAAAGTCAATGCCCTTACCTGAAACGAAGTCTTGCTTGTAGGAAGACTCAGAGCTTGGGATTTAACTCCATTTCTGAAGTGGAACACACAGCAGAGATCTCATTCATTGATCACACTCTGCTTTAGAGCAAGAAGCACGCTCTTGCTTTCTAGAGTCTCTAATACAGCTGGAAATGTGATTGTGCTCAGAACAAAAGAACTGTGTTTGCTACACATACACACTATATCTAGTTAAGTCTTCTTCTGAAACTGACACAAAGCACAGGTCCTGTAACATCCAATGCACTACCATTAAGACCGAGAAACGTGTGAGCTACGTGTATGATGTAGTTCGTTTGACCTGTAAAGTTAGGGCACTTACCTGAAACGAAGTCTTGCTTGTAGGAAGACTCAGAGCCTGGGATTTAACTCCATTTCTTAAGTGGAACACACAGCACAGTTCTCATCCATTGATCACACTCTGCTTTAGAGCAAGAAGCACGCTCTTACTTTCTAGAGTCTCTAAGAAAGCAGGAAACGTGAGTGTGCTGAGAACAAAAGAACGGTGTTTCCTACACATACTGACCATATCTAGTCCAACTCTGCCTCTGAAATTGATACAAAGCACAGGTCCTATAACATCTAATGCTTGTCAGTTAAGATGAGAAACGTGTGAGCTTCGTGAACGATGTAGTTCGTTTGAGCTGAAAAGTGACTCCCCTTACCTGAAACGAAGTCTTGCTTGTAGGAAGACACAGAGCCTGGGATTTAACTCCAGTTCTGAAGGGAAACACACAGCCCAGTTCTCATCCATGAATCAAACTATGTTTTAGAGCAAGAAGCACACTCTTCCTTTCTAGAGGCTCTAATAGAGCAGGGTACGTGATTGTGCTCAAAACAAAAGAACTATGTTTCCTACACATACGGAACATATCTAGTTAAACTATTCTTCTGAAAATGACACAAAGCACAGGTCCTGTAACATCCAATGCTTTTCAATTAAGACCGAGAAAGGTGTGAGCTTCGTGTATGATGTAGTTTGTTTGACCTGTAAAGTAACTGCCCTTACCTGAAATGAAGTCTTGCTTTTAGGAAGACTCAGAGCCTGGGATTTAACTCCATTTCTGAAGTGGAACACACAGCAGAGTTCTCATCCATTGATCACACTCTGCTTTAGAGCAAGAAGCACGGTCTTGCTTTCTAGATTCTCTAAGATAGCAGTAACGTGAGTGTGCTGAGAACAAAAGAAAGGTGGTTCCTACACATACGGACCATATCTAGTCCAACTATGCTTCTGAGATTGATACAAAGCACTGGCCCTCTAACATCCAATGCTTATCATTTAAGATGAGAAACGTGTGAGCTTCGTGAATGATGCAGTTCGTTTGAGCTGAAAAGTGCCTGCCCTTACCTAAAATGAAGTCTTGCTTGTAGGAAGACACAGAGCCTGGGATTTAACTCCAGTTCTGAAGGGAAACACACAGCATAGTTATTATCCATGGATCACACTCTGCTTTAGAGCAAGAGAATGCTATTTCTTTCTAGAGTCTCATATAGAGCAGGAAACCTGAGTGTGCTCAGAACAAAAGAATGGTGTTTCCTACACATACGGACCATATCTAGTTCAAATCCTCTTCTGAAACTGACACAAAGCACAGGTCCTGTAACATCCAATGCTTTTCAATTAAGACCGAGAAAGGTGTGAGATTCGTGTACGATGTAGTTCATCTGACCTGTAAAGTAACTGCCCTTACCTGAAACGAAGTCTTGACTGTAGGAAGACACAGAGCCTGGGATTTAACTCCTTTTCTGAAGGGAAACACACAGCATAGTTCTCATCCATTGATCACACTCTGCTTTACAGCAAGAAGAACGCTCTTGCTTTCTAGATTCTATAAGACAGTAGGAAACGTGAGTGTGCTCAGAACAAATGAAGGGTGTTTCCTACATATATGGACCATATCTAGTCCAACTCTGCTTCTGAAAATGATACAAACCACAGGTCCTCTAACATCCAATGCTTCTCAGCTAACGTGAGAAACGTGTTAGCATCGTGAACGATGTAGTTCGTTTGAGCTGAAAAGTGACTGCCCTTACCTGAAATGAAGTCTTGCTTGTAGGAAAACACAGAGCCAGGGATTTAACTCGATTTCTGAAAGGAAACACACAGCACAGTTCTCAACCATGAAACACACTCTGCTATAGAGCAAGAAGCATGCTCTTCCTTTCTAGAGTCTCTAATACAGCAGGAAACGTGATTGTGCTCAGAACAAAAGAACTGTGTTTCCTACACATACAGACCATATGTAGTTCAACTCTTCTTCTGAAAATGACACAAAGCACAGGTCCTGTAACATCCAATGCATTACCATTAAGACCGAGAAACGTGTGAGCTACGTGTATGATGTAGTTTGTTTGACCTGTAAAGTTAGGGCCCCTACCTGAAACGAAGTCTTGCTTGTAGGAAGACTCAGAGCCTGGGATTTAACTCCAGTTCTGAAGGGAAACACACAGCATAGTTCTCATCCATTGATCACACTCTGCTTTACAGCAAGAAGCACGCTCTTTCTTTCTAGATTCTCTAAGACAGCAGGAAACGTGAGTGTGCTGAGAACAAAAGAACGGTGTTTCCTACACATACACACTATATCTAGTTAAGTCTTCTTCTGAAACTGACACAAAGCACAGGTCCTGTAACATCCAATGCTTTTCAATTAAGACCGAGATACGTGTGAGCTTCGTGTATGATATAGTTCGTTTGAGCTTTAAGTAAATGCCCTTACCTGAAACGAAGTCTTGCTTGTAGGAAGACTCAGAGCGTGGGATTTAACTCCATTTCTGAAGTGGAACACACAGCAGAGTTCTCATTCATTGATCACACTCTGCTTTAGAGCAAGAAGCACGCTCTTGCTTTCTAGAGTCTCTAAGAAAGCAGGAAACTTGAGTGTGCTCAGAACAAAAGAACGGTGTTGACTACACTAACGGACCATATCTAGTTCAACTCTGCTTCTGAAACTGATACAAACCACAGGTCCTCTAACATCCAATGCTTGTCAGCTAACATAAGAAACGTGTTAGCTTCGTGAACGATGTAGTTGGTTTGAGCTGCAAAGTGACTGCCCTTACCTGAAATGAAGTCTTGCTTGTAGGAAAACACAGAGCCTGGGATTTAACTCGATTTCTGAAAGGAAACACAGAGCACAGTTCTCATTGATGAAACACACTCTGCTATAGAGCAAGAAGCACGCTCTTCCTTTCTAGAGTCTCTAATACAGCAGGAAACGTGATTGTGCTCAGAACAAAAGAACTGTGTTTCCTACACATACAGACCATATCTATTTCAACTCTTCTTCTGAAAGTGACACAAAGCACAGGTCCTGTAACATCCAATGCTTTTCAATTAAGACCGAGAAACATGTGAGCTACGTGTTTGATGTAGTTCATTTGACCTGTAAAGTAACTGCCCTTACCTGAAATGAAGTCTTGCATGTAGGAAGACTCAGAGACTGGGATTTAACTCCATTTCTGAAGTGGAACACACAGCACAGTTCTCATCCATAGATCACACTCTGCTTTAGAGCAAGAAGCACGCTCTAGGTTTCTTGAATCTCTAAGATAGCAGGAAACGTGAGTGTGCTGAGAACAAAAGAACGGTGTTTCCCATCATACGGACCATATCTAGTTCAAATTTGGTTTTGAAACGGATACAAACCAGAGGTCCTATAACATCCAATGCTTGTCAGATAGGATGAGAAACGTGTGACCTTCTCGAACTATGTAGTACGTTTGAGCTGTAAAGTACCTACCCTTAACTGAAACGAAGTCTTGCTTGTAGGAAGACACAGAGCCTGGGATTTAACTCCATTTCTGAAGAGTAACACACAGCAGAGTTCTAATCCATTCATCACACTCTGCTTTAGAGCAAGAAGCATGCTCTAGGATTCTAGAATCTCTAAGATAGCAGGAAACGTGAGTGTGCTGAGAACAACAGAACGGTGTTTCCTACACATACGGACCATATCTAGGCCAACTGTGCTTCTGAAACTGATACAAAGCACTGGTCCTCTAACATCCAATGCTTGTCAGTTAACATGAGAAACGTGTTAGCTTTGTTAACGATGTAGTTCATTTGAGCTGAAAAGTGACTGCCCTTACCTGAAATCAAGTCTTCCTTGTAGGAAAACACAGAGCATGGGATTTAACTCGATTTCTGAAAGGAAACACACAGCACAGTTCTCAACCATGAATCACACTCTGTTATAGAGCAAGAAGCACGCTCTTCCTTTCTAGAGTCTCTAATACAGCAGGAAACGTGATTGTGCTCAGAACAAAAGAACAGTGTTTCCTATACATACAGACCATATGTAGTTCAACTCTTCTTCTGAAAATGACACAAAGCACAGGTCCTGTAACATCCAATGCATTACCATTAAGACCGAGAAACGTGTGAGCTACGTGTATGATGTAGTTCGTTTGACCTGTAAAGTTAGGGCCCTTACCTGAAACGAAGTCTTGCTTCTAGGAAGACTCAGAGCCTGGGATTTAACTCCACTTCTTAAGTGGAACACACAGCACAGTTCTCATCCATTGATCACACTCTGCTTTACAACAAGAAGCACGCTCTTGCTTTCTAGATTCTCTAAGACAGCAGGAAACGTGAGTGTGCTGAGAACAAAAGAACGGTGTTTCCTACACATACTGACCAAATCTAGTCCAACTCTGCCTCTGAAATTGATACAAAGCACATGTCCTATAACATGAATACTTGTCATTTAAGATGAGAAAAGTGTGAGCTTCGTGAACGAAGTAGTTCATTTGAGCTGAAAAGTGACTGCCCTTACCTGAAACGAAGTCTTGCTTGTAGGAAGACTCAGAGCCTTTGGATTTAACTCCAGTTTTGAAGGGAAACACACAGCATAGTTCTCATCCATTGATCACACTCTGCTTTACAACAAGAAGCACGCTCTTGCTTTCTAGATTCTCTAAGACAGCAGGAAACGTGTGTGTGCTGAGAACAAAAGAACAGTGTTTCCTACACATACAGACCATATCTAGTCCAACTCTGTTTCTGAAACTGATACAAAGCACTGGTCCTCTAACATCCAATGCTTTTCAGTTAAGATGGGAATCGTGTTAGCTTCGTGAATGATGTAGTTCGTTTGAGCAGAAAAGTGACTGCCCTTACCTGAAACGAAGTCTTGCTTGTAGGAAGACACAGAGCCTGGGATTTAACTCAATTTCTGAAGGGAAACACACAGCACAGTTCTCATCCATGAATCACACTCTGCTTTAGAGCAAGAAGCACGCTCTTCCTTTCTAGATTCTCTAATACAGCAGGAAATGTGATTGTGCTCAGAATAAAAGAACTGTGTTTCCTAAACAAACAGACTATATCTAGTTAACTCTTCTTCTGAAACTGACACAAAGCACATGTCCTGTAACATCCAATGCTATTCAATTAAGACCGAGATACGTGTGAGCTTCGTGTATGATACAGTTCGTTTGAGCTGTAAAGTAACTGCCATTACCTGAAACGAAGTCTTTCTTGTAGGAAGACTCAGAGCCTGGAATTTAACTCCATTTCTGAAAGTAAACACACAGCACAGATCTCATTGATGAAAAACACTCTGCTACAGAGCAAGAAGCACGCTCTTCCTTTCTAGAGTCTCAAATAGAGCAGGAAACGTGATTGTGCTCAGAACAAAAGAAAGGTGGTTCCCACACATACGGACCATATCTAGTTCAACTCTTCTTCTGAATATGACACAAAGCACAGGTCCTGTAACATCGAATGCATTACAATTAAGACAGAGAAACCTGTGAGCTCCGTGTATGATGTAGTTTGTTTCACCTGTAAAGTAACTGCCCTTACCTGAAACGAAATCTTGCTTGTAGGAAGACTCAGAGCCTGGGATTTAACTCCATTTCTGAAGTGGAACACACAGCAGTGTTCTCATTCATTGATCACACTCTGCTTTAGAGCAAGAAGCACGCTCTTGCTTTCTAGAGTCTCTAAGAAAGCAGGAAACGTGAGTGTGCTGAGAACAAAAGAACGGTGTTTCCCACACATACGGACCATATCTTTTCCAACTCTGCCTTGAAATTGATAAAAAGCACACGTCCTCTATCATCCAATGCTTGTCATTTAAGATGAGAAAAGTGTGAGGTTCGTGAATGATGTAGTTCGTTTGAGCTGAAAAGTGCCTGCCCTTACCTGAAATGAATTCTTGCTTGTAGGAAGACACAGAGCCTGGGATTTAACTCCAGTTCTGAAGGGAAACACACAGCACAGTTCTCATCCATGAATCACACTCTGCTATAGACCAAGAAGCACGCTCTTCCTTTCTAGAGTCTCTAATACAGCAGGAAACGTGATTGTGCTCAGAACAAAAGAACTGTGTTTCCTACACATACAGACCATATCTATTTCAACTCTTCTTCTGAAAGTGACACAAAGCACAGGTCCTGTAACATCCAATGCTTTTCAATTAAGACCGAGAAACGTGTGAGCTACGTGTTTGATGTAGTTCATTTGACCTGTAAAGTAACTGCCCTTACCTGAAATGAAGTCTTGCATGTAGGAAGACTCAGAGACTGGGATTTAACTCCATTTCTGAAGTGGAACACACAGCACAGTTCTCATCCATAGATCACACTCTGCTTTAGAGCAAGAAGCACGCTCTAGGTTTCTTGAATCTCTAAGATAGCAGGAAACGTGAGTGTGCTGAGAACAAAAGAACGGTGTTTCCCATCATACGGACCATATCTAGTTCAAATTTGGTTTTGAAACGGATACAAACCAGAGGTCCTATAAC
>CATKUP010000764.1:0-69154 GCA_949786385.1 Onychomys leucogaster
ATCAGTTTCAGAAGCAGAGTTGAAGTAGATATGGTCCGTGTGTGTAGGAAACACAGTTCTTTTGTTCTGAGCACTCTCACGTTTCCCGCCTTATTAGAGACTCTAGAAAGCAAGAGCGTGCTTCTTGCTCTAAAGCAGAGTGTGTTTCATGGATGAGAACTGTGCTGTGTGTTTCCCTTCAGAAACGGAGTTAAATGCCAGGCTCTGTGTCTTCCTACAAGCGAGACTTCGTTTCAGGTAAACGCAGTCACTTTTCAGCTCAAACGAAGCTATATTGTACACGAAGCTCACACGTTTCTCGCTCTTAACTGAAACGCATTGGATGTTAGAGGGCCTGTGGTTTGTATCAGTTTCAGAAGCAGAGTTGAACTAGATATGGTCCGTGTGTGTAGGAAACACAGTTCTTTTGTTCTGAGCACTCTCACGTTTCCCGCCTTATTAGAGACTCTAGAAAGCAAGAGCGTGCTTCTTGCTCTAAAGCAGAGTGTGTTTCATGGATGAGAACTGTGCTGTGTGTTTCCCTTCAGAAACGGAGTTAAATGCCAGGCTCTGTGTCTTCCTACAAGCGAGACTTCGTTTCAGGTAAACGCAGTCACTTTTCAGCTCAAACGAAGCTATATTGTACACGAAGCTCACACGTTTCTCGCTCTTAACTGAAACGCATTGGATGTTAGAGGGCCTGTGGTTTGTATCAGTTTCAGAAGCAGAGTTGAACTAGATATGGTCCGTGTGTGTAGGAAACACAGTTCTTTTGTTCTGAGCACTCTCACGTTTCCCGCCTTATTAGAGACTCTAGAAAGCAAGAGCGTGCTTCTTGCTCTAAAGCAGAGTGTGTTTCATGGATGAGAACTGTGCTGTGTGTTTCCCTTCAGAAACGGAGTTAAATGCCAGGCTCTGTGTCTTCCTACAAGCGAGACTTCGTTTCAGGTAAACGCAGTCACTTTTCAGCTCAAACGAAGCTATATTGTACACGAAGCTCACACGTTTCTTGCTCTTAACTGAAACGCATTGGATGTTAGAGGGCCTGTGGTTTGTATCAGTTTCAGAAGCAGAGTTGAACTAGATATGGTCCGTGTGTGTAGGAAACACAGTTCTTTTGTTCTGAGCACTCTCACGTTTCCCGCCTTATTAGAGACTCTAGAAAGCAAGAGCGTGCTTCTTGCTCTAAAGCAGAGTGTGTTTCATGGATGAGAACTGTGCTGTGTGTTTCCCTTCAGAAACGGAGTTAAATGCCAGGCTCTGTGTCTTCCTACAAGCGAGACTTCGTTTCAGGTAAACGCAGTCACTTTTCAGCTCAAACGAAGCTATATTGTACACGAAGCTCACACGTTTCTCGCTCTTAACTGAAACGCATTGGATGTTAGAGGGCCTGTGGTTTGTATCAGTTTCAGAAGCAGAGTTGAACTAGATATGGTCCGTGTGTGTAGGAAACACAGTTCTTTTGTTCTGAGCACTCTCACGTTTCCCGCCTTATTAGAGACTCTAGAAAGCAAGAGCGTGCTTCTTGCTCTAAAGCAGAGTGTGTTTCATGGATGAGAACTGTGCTGTGTGTTTCCCTTCAGAAACGGAGTTAAATGCCAGGCTCTGTGTCTTCCTACAAGCGAGACTTCGTTTCAGGTAAACGCAGTCACTTTTCAGCTCAAACGAAGCTATATTGTACACGAAGCTCACACGTTTCTCGCTCTTAACTGAAACGCATTGGATGTTAGAGGGCCCGTGGTTTGTATCAGTTTCAGAAGCAGAGTTGAACTAGATATGGTCCGTGTGTGTAGGAAACACAGTTCTTTTGTTCTGAGCACTCTCACGTTTCCCGCCTTATTAGAGACTCTAGAAAGCAAGAGCGTGCTTCTTGCTCTAAAGCAGAGTGTGTTTCATGGATGAGAACTGTGCTGTGTGTTTCCCTTCAGAAACGGAGTTAAATGCCAGGCTCTGTGTCTTCCTACAAGCGAGACTTCGTTTCAGGTAAACGCAGTCACTTTTCAGCTCAAACGAAGCTATATTGTACACGAAGCTCACACGTTTCTCGCTCTTAACTGAAACGCATTGGATGTTAGAGGGCCCGTGGTTTGTATCAGTTTCAGAAGCAGAGTTGAACTAGATATGGTCCGTGTGTGTAGGAAACACAGTTCTTTTGTTCTGAGCACTCTCACGTTTCCCGCCTTATTAGAGACTCTAGAAAGCAAGAGCGTGCTTCTTGCTCTAAAGCAGAGTGTGTTTCATGGATGAGAACTGTGCTGTGTGTTTCCCTTCAGAAACGGAGTTAAATGCCAGGCTCTGTGTCTTCCTACAAGCGAGACTTCGTTTCAGGTAAACGCAGTCACTTTTCAGCTCAAACGAAGCTATATTGTACACGAAGCTCACACGTTTCTCGCTCTTAACTGAAACGCATTGGATGTTAGAGGGCCTGTGGTTTGTATCAGTTTCAGAAGCAGAGTTGAACTAGATATGGTCCGTGTGTGTAGGAAACACAGTTCTTTTGTTCTGAGCACTCTCACGTTTCCCGCCTTATTAGAGACTCTAGAAAGCAAGAGCGTGCTTCTTGCTCTAAAGCAGAGTGTGTTTCATGGATGAGAACTGTGCTGTGTGTTTCCCTTCAGAAACGGAGTTAAATGCCAGGCTCTGTGTCTTCCTACAAGCAAGACTTCGTTTCAGGTAAACGCAGTCACTTTTCAGCTCAAACGAAGCTATATTGTACACGAAGCTCACACGTTTCTCGCTCTTAACTGAAACGCATTGGATGTTAGAGGGCCTGTGGTTTGTATCAGTTTCAGAAGCAGAGTTGATCTAGATATGGTCCGTGTGTGTAGGAAACACAGTTCTTTTGTTCTGAGCACTCTCACGTTTCCCGCCTTATTAGAGACTCTAGAAAGCAAGAGCGTGCTTCTTGCTCTAAAGCAGAGTGTGTTTCATGGATGAGAACTGTGCTGTGTGTTTCCCTTCAGAAACGGAGTTAAATGCCAGGCTCTGTGTCTTCCTACAAGCGAGACTTCGTTTCAGGTAAACGCAGTCACTTTTCAGCTCAAACGAAGCTATATTGTACACGAAGCTCACACGTTTCTCGCTCTTAACTGAAACGCATTGGATGTTAGAGGGCCTGTGGTTTGTATCAGTTTCAGAAGCAGAGTTGAACTAGATATGGTCCGTGTGTGTAGGAAACACAGTTCTTTTGTTCTGAGCACTCTCACGTTTCCCGCCTTATTAGAGACTCTAGAAAGCAAGAGCGTGCTTCTTGCTCTAAAGCAGAGTGTGTTTCATGGATGAGAACTGTGCTGTGTGTTTCCCTTCAGAAACGGAGTTAAATGCCAGGCTCTGTGTCTTCCTACAAGCGAGACTTCGTTTCAGGTAAACGCAGTCACTTTTCAGCTCAAACGAAGCTATATTGTACACGAAGCTCACACGTTTCTCGCTCTTAACTGAAACGCATTGGATGTTAGAGGGCCCGTGGTTTGTATCAGTTTCAGAAGCAGAGTTGAACTAGATATGGTCCGTGTGTGTAGGAAACACAGTTCTTTTGTTCTGAGCACTCTCACGTTTCCCGCCTTATTAGAGACTCTAGAAAGCAAGAGCGTGCTTCTTGCTCTAAAGCAGAGTGTGTTTCATGGATGAGAACTGTGCTGTGTGTTTCCCTTCAGAAACGGAGTTAAATGCCAGGCTCTGTGTCTTCCTACAAGCGAGACTTCGTTTCAGGTAAACGCAGTCACTTTTCAGCTCAAACGAAGCTATATTGTACACGAAGCTCACACGTTTCTCGCTCTTAACTGAAACGCATTGGATGTTAGAGGGCCCGTGGTTTGTATCAGTTTCAGAAGCAGAGTTGAACTAGATATGGTCCGTGTGTGTAGGAAACACAGTTCTTTTGTTCTGAGCACTCTCACGTTTCCCGCCTTATTAGAGACTCTAGAAAGCAAGAGCGTGCTTCTTGCTCTAAAGCAGAGTGTGTTTCATGGATGAGAACTGTGCTGTGTGTTTCCCTTCAGAAACGGAGTTAAATGCCAGGCTCTGTGTCTTCCTACAAGCGAGACTTCGTTTCAGGTAAACGCAGTCACTTTTCAGCTCAAACGAAGCTATATTGTACACGAAGCTCACACGTTTCTCGCTCTTAACTGAAACGCATTGGATGTTAGAGGGCCTGTGGTTTGTATCAGTTTCAGAAGCAGAGTTGATCTAGATATGGTCCGTGTGTGTAGGAAACACAGTTCTTTTGTTCTGAGCACTCTCACGTTTCCCGCCTTATTAGAGACTCTAGAAAGCAAGAGCGTGCTTCTTGCTCTAAAGCAGAGTGTGTTTCATGGATGAGAACTGTGCTGTGTGTTTCCCTTCAGAAACGGAGTTAAATGCCAGGCTCTGTGTCTTCCTACAAGCGAGACTTCGTTTCAGGTAAACGCAGTCACTTTTCAGCTCAAACGAAGCTATATTGTACACGAAGCTCACACGTTTCTCGCTCTTAACTGAAACGCATTGGATGTTAGAGGGCCTGTGGTTTGTATCAGTTTCAGAAGCAGAGTTGAACTAGATATGGTCCGTGTGTGTAGGAAACACAGTTCTTTTGTTCTGAGCACTCTCACGTTTCCCGCCTTATTAGAGACTCTAGAAAGCAAGAGCGTGCTTCTTGCTCTAAAGCAGAGTGTGTTTCATGGATGAGAACTGTGCTGTGTGTTTCCCTTCAGAAACGGAGTTAAATGCCAGGCTCTGTGTCTTCCTACAAGCGAGACTTCGTTTCAGGTAAACGCAGTCACTTTTCAGCTCAAACGAAGCTATATTGTACACGAAGCTCACACGTTTCTCGCTCTTAACTGAAACGCATTGGATGTTAGAGGGCCCGTGGTTTGTATCAGTTTCAGAAGCAGAGTTGAACTAGATATGGTCCGTGTGTGTAGGAAACACAGTTCTTTTGTTCTGAGCACTCTCACGTTTCCCGCCTTATTAGAGACTCTAGAAAGCAAGAGCGTGCTTCTTGCTCTAAAGCAGAGTGTGTTTCATGGATGAGAACTGTGCTGTGTGTTTCCCTTCAGAAACGGAGTTAAATGCCAGGCTCTGTGTCTTCCTACAAGCGAGACTTCGTTTCAGGTAAACGCAGTCACTTTTCAGCTCAAACGAAGCTATATTGTACACGAAGCTCACACGTTTCTCGCTCTTAACTGAAACGCATTGGATGTTAGAGGGCCTGTGGTTTGTATCAGTTTCAGAAGCAGAGTTGAACTAGATATGGTCCGTGTGTGTAGGAAACACAGTTCTTTTGTTCTGAGCACTCTCACGTTTCCCGCCTTATTAGAGACTCTAGAAAGCAAGAGCGTGCTTCTTGCTCTAAAGCAGAGTGTGTTTCATGGATGAGAACTGTGCTGTGTGTTTCCCTTCAGAAACGGAGTTAAATGCCAGGCTCTGTGTCTTCCTACAAGCGAGACTTCGTTTCAGGTAAACGCAGTCACTTTTCAGCTCAAACGAAGCTATATTGTACACGAAGCTCACACGTTTCTCGCTCTTAACTGAAACGCATTGGATGTTAGAGGGCCTGTGGTTTGTATCAGTTTCAGAAGCAGAGTTGAACTAGATATGGTCCGTGTGTGTAGGAAACACAGTTCTTTTGTTCTGAGCACTCTCACGTTTCCCGCCTTATTAGAGACTCTAGAAAGCAAGAGCGTGCTTCTTGCTCTAAAGCAGAGTGTGTTTCATGGATGAGAACTGTGCTGTGTGTTTCCCTTCAGAAACGGAGTTAAATGCCAGGCTCTGTGTCTTCCTACAAGCGAGACTTCGTTTCAGGTAAACGCAGTCACTTTTCAGCTCAAACGAAGCTATATTGTACACGAAGCTCACACGTTTCTCGCTCTTAACTGAAACGCATTGGATGTTAGAGGGCCTGTGGTTTGTATCAGTTTCAGAAGCAGAGTTGAACTAGATATGGTCCGTGTGTGTAGGAAACACAGTTCTTTTGTTCTGAGCACTCTCACGTTTCCCGCCTTATTAGAGACTCTAGAAAGCAAGAGCGTGCTTCTTGCTCTAAAGCAGAGTGTGTTTCATGGATGAGAACTGTGCTGTGTGTTTCCCTTCAGAAACGGAGTTAAATGCCAGGCTCTGTGTCTTCCTACAAGCGAGACTTCGTTTCAGGTAAACGCAGTCACTTTTCAGCTCAAACGAAGCTATATTGTACACGAAGCTCACACGTTTCTCGCTCTTAACTGAAACGCATTGGATGTTAGAGGGCCTGTGGTTTGTATCAGTTTCAGAAGCAGAGTTGAACTAGATATGGTCCGTGTGTGTAGGAAACACAGTTCTTTTGTTCTGAGCACTCTCACGTTTCCCGCCTTATTAGAGACTCTAGAAAGCAAGAGCGTGCTTCTTGCTCTAAAGCAGAGTGTGTTTCATGGATGAGAACTGTGCTGTGTGTTTCCCTTCAGAAACGGAGTTAAATGCCAGGCTCTGTGTCTTCCTACAAGCGAGACTTCGTTTCAGGTAAACGCAGTCACTTTTCAGCTCAAACGAAGCTATATTGTACACGAAGCTCACACGCTTCTCGCTCTTAACTGAAACGCATTGGATGTTAGAGGGCCCGTGGTTTGTATCAGTTTCAGAAGCAGAGTTGAACTAGATATGGTCCGTGTGTGTAGGAAACACAGTTCTTTTGTTCTGAGCACTCTCACGTTTCCCGCCTTATTAGAGACTCTAGAAAGCAAGAGCGTGCTTCTTGCTCTAAAGCAGAGTGTGTTTCATGGATGAGAACTGTGCTGTGTGTTTCCCTTCAGAAACGGAGTTAAATGCCAGGCTCTGTGTCTTCCTACAAGCGAGACTTCGTTTCAGGTAAACGCAGTCACTTTTCAGCTCAAACGAAGCTATATTGTACACGAAGCTCACACGTTTCTCGCTCTTAACTGAAACGCATTGGATGTTAGAGGGCCTGTGGTTTGTATCAGTTTCAGAAGCAGAGTTGAACTAGATATGGTCCGTGTGTGTAGGAAACACAGTTCTTTTGTTCTGAGCACTCTCACGTTTCCCGCCTTATTAGAGACTCTAGAAAGCAAGAGCGTGCTTCTTGCTCTAAAGCAGAGTGTGTTTCATGGATGAGAACTGTGCTGTGTGTTTCCCTTCAGAAACGGAGTTAAATGCCAGGCTCTGTGTCTTCCTACAAGCGAGACTTCGTTTCAGGTAAACGCAGTCACTTTTCAGCTCAAACGAAGCTATATTGTACACGAAGCTCACACGTTTCTCGCTCTTAACTGAAACGCATTGGATGTTAGAGGGCCCGTGGTTTGTATCAGTTTCAGAAGCAGAGTTGAACTAGATATGGTCCGTGTGTGTAGGAAACACAGTTCTTTTGTTCTGAGCACTCTCACGTTTCCCGCCTTATTAGAGACTCTAGAAAGCAAGAGCGTGCTTCTTGCTCTAAAGCAGAGTGTGTTTCATGGATGAGAACTGTGCTGTGTGTTTCCCTTCAGAAACGGAGTTAAATGCCAGGCTCTGTGTCTTCCTACAAGCGAGACTTCGTTTCAGGTAAACGCAGTCACTTTTCAGCTCAAACGAAGCTATATTGTACACGAAGCTCACACGTTTCTCGCTCTTAACTGAAACGCATTGGATGTTAGAGGGCCCGTGGTTTGTATCAGTTTCAGAAGCAGAGTTGAACTAGATATGGTCCATGTGTGTAGGAAACACAGTTCTTTTGTTCTGAGCACTCTCACGTTTCCCGCCTTATTAGAGACTCTAGAAAGCAAGAGCGTGCTTCTTGCTCTAAAGCAGAGTGTGTTTCATGGATGAGAACTGTGCTGTGTGTTTCCCTTCAGAAACGGAGTTAAATGCCAGGCTCTGTGTCTTCCTACAAGCGAGACTTCGTTTCAGGTAAACGCAGTCACTTTTCAGCTCAAACGAAGCTATATTGTACACGAAGCTCACACGTTTCTCGCTCTTAACTGAAACGCATTGGATGTTAGAGGGCCTGTGGTTTGTATCAGTTTCAGAAGCAGAGTTGAACTAGATATGGTCCGTGTGTGTAGGAAACACAGTTCTTTTGTTCTGAGCACTCTCACGTTTCCCGCCTTATTAGAGACTCTAGAAAGCAAGAGCGTGCTTCTTGCTCTAAAGCAGAGTGTGTTTCATGGATGAGAACTGTGCTGTGTGTTTCCCTTCAGAAACGGAGTTAAATGCCAGGCTCTGTGTCTTCCTACAAGCGAGACTTCGTTTCAGGTAAACGCAGTCACTTTTCAGCTCAAACGAAGCTATATTGTACACGAAGCTCACACGTTTCTCGCTCTTAACTGAAACGCATTGGATGTTAGAGGGCCTGTGGTTTGTATCAGTTTCAGAAGCAGAGTTGAACTAGATATGGTCCGTGTGTGTAGGAAACACAGTTCTTTTGTTCTGAGCACTCTCACGTTTCCCGCCTTATTAGAGACTCTAGAAAGCAAGAGCGTGCTTCTTGCTCTAAAGCAGAGTGTGTTTCATGGATGAGAACTGTGCTGTGTGTTTCCCTTCAGAAACGGAGTTAAATGCCAGGCTCTGTGTCTTCCTACAAGCGAGACTTCGTTTCAGGTAAACGCAGTCACTTTTCAGCTCAAACGAAGCTATATTGTACACGAAGCTCACACGTTTCTCGCTCTTAACTGAAACGCATTGGATGTTAGAGGGCCTGTGGTTTGTATCAGTTTCAGAAGCAGAGTTGAACTAGATATGGTCCGTGTGTGTAGGAAACACAGTTCTTTTGTTCTGAGCACTCTCACGTTTCCCGCCTTATTAGAGACTCTAGAAAGCAAGAGCGTGCTTCTTGCTCTAAAGCAGAGTGTGTTTCATGGATGAGAACTGTGCTGTGTGTTTCCCTTCAGAAACGGAGTTAAATGCCAGGCTCTGTGTCTTCCTACAAGCGAGACTTCGTTTCAGGTAAACGCAGTCACTTTTCAGCTCAAACGAAGCTATATTGTACACGAAGCTCACACGTTTCTCGCTCTTAACTGAAACGCATTGGATGTTAGAGGGCCTGTGGTTTGTATCAGTTTCAGAAGCAGAGTTGAACTAGATATGGTCCGTGTGTGTAGGAAACACAGTTCTTTTGTTCTGAGCACTCTCACGTTTCCCGCCTTATTAGAGACTCTAGAAAGCAAGAGCGTGCTTCTTGCTCTAAAGCAGAGTGTGTTTCATGGATGAGAACTGTGCTGTGTGTTTCCCTTCAGAAACGGAGTTAAATGCCAGGCTCTGTGTCTTCCTACAAGCGAGACTTCGTTTCAGGTAAACGCAGTCACTTTTCAGCTCAAACGAAGCTATATTGTACACGAAGCTCACACGTTTCTCGCTCTTAACTGAAACGCATTGGATGTTAGAGGGCCTGTGGTTTGTATCAGTTTCAGAAGCAGAGTTGAACTAGATATGGTCCGTGTGTGTAGGAAACACAGTTCTTTTGTTCTGAGCACTCTCACGTTTCCCGCCTTATTAGAGACTCTAGAAAGCAAGAGCGTGCTTCTTGCTCTAAAGCAGAGTGTGTTTCATGGATGAGAACTGTGCTGTGTGTTTCCCTTCAGAAACGGAGTTAAATGCCAGGCTCTGTGTCTTCCTACAAGCGAGACTTCGTTTCAGGTAAACGCAGTCACTTTTCAGCTCAAACGAAGCTATATTGTACACGAAGCTCACACGTTTCTCGCTCTTAACTGAAACGCATTGGATGTTAGAGGGCCTGTGGTTTGTATCAGTTTCAGAAGCAGAGTTGAACTAGATATGGTCCGTGTGTGTAGGAAACACAGTTCTTTTGTTCTGAGCACTCTCACGTTTCCCGCCTTATTAGAGACTCTAGAAAGCAAGAGCGTGCTTCTTGCTCTAAAGCAGAGTGTGTTTCATGGATGAGAACTGTGCTGTGTGTTTCCCTTCAGAAACGGAGTTAAATGCCAGGCTCTGTGTCTTCCTACAAGCGAGACATCGTTTCAGGTAAACGCAGTCACTTTTCAGCTCAAACGAAGCTATATTGTACACGAAGCTCACGCGTTTCTCGCTCTTAACTGAAACGCATTGGATGTTAGAGGGCCTGTGGTTTGTATCAGTTTCAGAAGCAGAGTTGAACTAGATATGGTCCGTGTGTGTAGGAAACACAGTTCTTTTGTTCTGAGCACTCTCACGTTTCCCGCCTTATTAGAGACTCTAGAAAGCAAGAGCGTGCTTCTTGCTCTAAAGCAGAGTGTGTTTCATGGATGAGAACTGTGCTGTGTGTTTCCCTTCAGAAACGGAGTTAAATGCCAGGCTCTGTGTCTTCCTACAAGCGAGACTTCGTTTCAGGTAAACGCAGTCACTTTTCAGCTCAAACGAAGCTATATTGTACACGAAGCTCACACGTTTCTCGCTCTTAACTGAAACGCATTGGATGTTAGAGGGCCTGTGGTTTGTATCAGTTTCAGAAGCAGAGTTGAACTAGATATGGTCCGTGTGTGTAGGAAACACAGTTCTTTTGTTCTGAGCACTCTCACGTTTCCCGCCTTATTAGAGACTCTAGAAAGCAAGAGCGTGCTTCTTGCTCTAAAGCAGAGTGTGTTTCATGGATGAGAACTGTGCTGTGTGTTTCCCTTCAGAAACGGAGTTAAATGCCAGGCTCTGTGTCTTCCTACAAGCGAGACTTCGTTTCAGGTAAACGCAGTCACTTTTCAGCTCAAACGAAGCTATATTGTACACGAAGCTCACACGTTTCTCGCTCTTAACTGAAACGCATTGGATGTTAGAGGGCCTGTGGTTTGTATCAGTTTCAGAAGCAGAGTTGAACTAGATATGGTCCGTGTGTGTAGGAAACACAGTTCTTTTGTTCTGAGCACTCTCACGTTTCCCGCCTTATTAGAGACTCTAGAAAGCAAGAGCGTGCTTCTTGCTCTAAAGCAGAGTGTGTTTCATGGATGAGAACTGTGCTGTGTGTTTCCCTTCAGAAACGGAGTTAAATGCCAGGCTCTGTGTCTTCCTACAAGCGAGACTTCGTTTCAGGTAAACGCAGTCACTTTTCAGCTCAAACGAAGCTATATTGTACACGAAGCTCACACGTTTCTCGCTCTTAACTGAAACGCATTGGATGTTAGAGGGCCCGTGGTTTGTATCAGTTTCAGAAGCAGAGTTGAACTAGATATGGTCCATGTGTGTAGGAAACACAGTTCTTTTGTTCTGAGCACTCTCACGTTTCCCGCCTTATTAGAGACTCTAGAAAGCAAGAGCGTGCTTCTTGCTCTAAAGCAGAGTGTGTTTCATGGATGAGAACTGTGCTGTGTGTTTCCCTTCAGAAACGGAGTTAAATGCCAGGCTCTGTGTCTTCCTACAAGCGAGACTTCGTTTCAGGTAAACGCAGTCACTTTTCAGCTCAAACGAAGCTATATTGTACACGAAGCTCACACGTTTCTCGCTCTTAACTGAAACGCATTGGATGTTAGAGGGCCTGTGGTTTGTATCAGTTTCAGAAGCAGAGTTGAACTAGATATGGTCCGTGTGTGTAGGAAACACAGTTCTTTTGTTCTGAGCACTCTCACGTTTCCCGCCTTATTAGAGACTCTAGAAAGCAAGAGCGTGCTTCTTGCTCTAAAGCAGAGTGTGTTTCATGGATGAGAACTGTGCTGTGTGTTTCCCTTCAGAAACGGAGTTAAATGCCAGGCTCTGTGTCTTCCTACAAGCGAGACTTCGTTTCAGGTAAACGCAGTCACTTTTCAGCTCAAACGAAGCTATATTGTACACGAAGCTCACACGTTTCTCGCTCTTAACTGAAACGCATTGGATGTTAGAGGGCCTGTGGTTTGTATCAGTTTCAGAAGCAGAGTTGAACTAGATATGGTCCGTGTGTGTAGGAAACACAGTTCTTTTGTTCTGAGCACTCTCACGTTTCCCGCCTTATTAGAGACTCTAGAAAGCAAGAGCGTGCTTCTTGCTCTAAAGCAGAGTGTGTTTCATGGATGAGAACTGTGCTGTGTGTTTCCCTTCAGAAACGGAGTTAAATGCCAGGCTCTGTGTCTTCCTACAAGCGAGACATCGTTTCAGGTAAACGCAGTCACTTTTCAGCTCAAACGAAGCTATATTGTACACGAAGATCACGCGTTTCTCGCTCTTAACTGAAACGCATTGGATGTTAGAGGGCATGTGGTTTGTATCAGTTTCAGAAGCAGAGTTGAACTAGATATGGTCCGTGTGTGTAGGAAACACAGTTCTTTTGTTCTGAGCACTCTCACGTTTCCCGCCTTATTAGAGACTCTAGAAAGCAAGAGCGTGCTTCTTGCTCTAAAGCAGAGTGTGTTTCATGGATGAGAACTGTGCTGTGTGTTTCCCTTCAGAAACGGAGTTAAATGCCAGGCTCTGTGTCTTCCTACAAGCGAGACTTCGTTTCAGGTAAACGCAGTCACTTTTCAGCTCAAACGAAGCTATATTGTACACGAAGCTCACACGTTTCTCGCTCTTAACTGAAACGCATTGGATGTTAGAGGGCCTGTGGTTTGTATCAGTTTCAGAAGCAGAGTTGAACTAGATATGGTCCGTGTGTGTAGGAAACACAGTTCTTTTGTTCTGAGCACTCTCACGTTTCCCGCCTTATTAGAGACTCTAGAAAGCAAGAGCGTGCTTCTTGCTCTAAAGCAGAGTGTGTTTCATGGATGAGAACTGTGCTGTGTGTTTCCCTTCAGAAACGGAGTTAAATGCCAGGCTCTGTGTCTTCCTACAAGCGAGACTTCGTTTCAGGTAAACGCAGTCACTTTTCAGCTCAAACGAAGCTATATTGTACACGAAGCTCACACGTTTCTCGCTCTTAACTGAAACGCATTGGATGTTAGAGGGCCTGTGGTTTGTATCAGTTTCAGAAGCAGAGTTGAACTAGATATGGTCCGTGTGTGTAGGAAACACAGTTCTTTTGTTCTGAGCACTCTCACGTTTCCCGCCTTATTAGAGACTCTAGAAAGCAAGAGCGTGCTTCTTGCTCTAAAGCAGAGTGTGTTTCATGGATGAGAACTGTGCTGTGTGTTTCCCTTCAGAAACGGAGTTAAATGCCAGGCTCTGTGTCTTCCTACAAGCGAGACTTCGTTTCAGGTAAACGCAGTCACTTTTCAGCTCAAACGAAGCTATATTGTACACGAAGCTCACACGTTTCTCGCTCTTAACTGAAACGCATTGGATGTTAGAGGGCCCGTGGTTTGTATCAGTTTCAGAAGCAGAGTTGAACTAGATATGGTCCGTGTGTGTAGGAAACACAGTTCTTTTGTTCTGAGCACTCTCACGTTTCCCGCCTTATTAGAGACTCTAGAAAGCAAGAGCGTGCTTCTTGCTCTAAAGCAGAGTGTGTTTCATGGATGAGAACTGTGCTGTGTGTTTCCCTTCAGAAACGGAGTTAAATGCCAGGCTCTGTGTCTTCCTACAAGCGAGACTTCGTTTCAGGTAAACGCAGTCACTTTTCAGCTCAAACGAAGCTATATTGTACACGAAGCTCACACGTTTCTCGCTCTTAACTGAAACGCATTGGATGTTAGAGGGCCCGTGGTTTGTATCAGTTTCAGAAGCAGAGTTGAACTAGATATGGTCCATGTGTGTAGGAAACACAGTTCTTTTGTTCTGAGCACTCTCACGTTTCCCGCCTTATTAGAGACTCTAGAAAGCAAGAGCGTGCTTCTTGCTCTAAAGCAGAGTGTGTTTCATGGATGAGAACTGTGCTGTGTGTTTCCCTTCAGAAACGGAGTTAAATGCCAGGCTCTGTGTCTTCCTACAAGCGAGACTTCGTTTCAGGTAAACGCAGTCACTTTTCAGCTCAAACGAAGCTATATTGTACACGAAGCTCACACGTTTCTCGCTCTTAACTGAAACGCATTGGATGTTAGAGGGCCTGTGGTTTGTATCAGTTTCAGAAGCAGAGTTGAACTAGATATGGTCCGTGTGTGTAGGAAACACAGTTCTTTTGTTCTGAGCACTCTCACGTTTCCCGCCTTATTAGAGACTCTAGAAAGCAAGAGCGTGCTTCTTGCTCTAAAGCAGAGTGTGTTTCATGGATGAGAACTGTGCTGTGTGTTTCCCTTCAGAAACGGAGTTAAATGCCAGGCTCTGTGTCTTCCTACAAGCGAGACTTCGTTTCAGGTAAACGCAGTCACTTTTCAGCTCAAACGAAGCTATATTGTACACGAAGCTCACACGTTTCTCGCTCTTAACTGAAACGCATTGGATGTTAGAGGGCCTGTGGTTTGTATCAGTTTCAGAAGCAGAGTTGAACTAGATATGGTCCGTGTGTGTAGGAAACACAGTTCTTTTGTTCTGAGCACTCTCACGTTTCCCGCCTTATTAGAGACTCTAGAAAGCAAGAGCGTGCTTCTTGCTCTAAAGCAGAGTGTGTTTCATGGATGAGAACTGTGCTGTGTGTTTCCCTTCAGAAACGGAGTTAAATGCCAGGCTCTGTGTCTTCCTACAAGCGAGACTTCGTTTCAGGTAAACGCAGTCACTTTTCAGCTCAAACGAAGCTATATTGTACACGAAGCTCACACGTTTCTCGCTCTTAACTGAAACGCATTGGATGTTAGAGGGCCTGTGGTTTGTATCAGTTTCAGAAGCAGAGTTGAACTAGATATGGTCCGTGTGTGTAGGAAACACAGTTCTTTTGTTCTGAGCACTCTCACGTTTCCCGCCTTATTAGAGACTCTAGAAAGCAAGAGCGTGCTTCTTGCTCTAAAGCAGAGTGTGTTTCATGGATGAGAACTGTGCTGTGTGTTTCCCTTCAGAAACGGAGTTAAATGCCAGGCTCTGTGTCTTCCTACAAGCGAGACTTCGTTTCAGGTAAACGCAGTCACTTTTCAGCTCAAACGAAGCTATATTGTACACGAAGCTCACACGTTTCTCGCTCTTAACTGAAACGCATTGGATGTTAGAGGGCCTGTGGTTTGTATCAGTTTCAGAAGCAGAGTTGAACTAGATATGGTCCGTGTGTGTAGGAAACACAGTTCTTTTGTTCTGAGCACTCTCACGTTTCCCGCCTTATTAGAGACTCTAGAAAGCAAGAGCGTGCTTCTTGCTCTAAAGCAGAGTGTGTTTCATGGATGAGAACTGTGCTGTGTGTTTCCCTTCAGAAACGGAGTTAAATGCCAGGCTCTGTGTCTTCCTACAAGCGAGACTTCGTTTCAGGTAAACGCAGTCACTTTTCAGCTCAAACGAAGCTATATTGTACACGAAGCTCACACGTTTCTCGCTCTTAACTGAAACGCATTGGATGTTAGAGGGCCCGTGGTTTGTATCAGTTTCAGAAGCAGAGTTGAACTAGATATGGTCCGTGTGTGTAGGAAACACAGTTCTTTTGTTCTGAGCACTCTCACGTTTCCCGCCTTATTAGAGACTCTAGAAAGCAAGAGCGTGCTTCTTGCTCTAAAGCAGAGTGTGTTTCATGGATGAGAACTGTGCTGTGTGTTTCCCTTCAGAAACGGAGTTAAATGCCAGGCTCTGTGTCTTCCTACAAGCGAGACTTCGTTTCAGGTAAACGCAGTCACTTTTCAGCTCAAACGAAGCTATATTGTACACGAAGCTCACACGTTTCTCGCTCTTAACTGAAACGCATTGGATGTTAGAGGGCCTGTGGTTTGTATCAGTTTCAGAAGCAGAGTTGAACTAGATATGGTCCGTGTGTGTAGGAAACACAGTTCTTTTGTTCTGAGCACTCTCACGTTTCCCGCCTTATTAGAGACTCTAGAAAGCAAGAGCGTGCTTCTTGCTCTAAAGCAGAGTGTGTTTCATGGATGAGAACTGTGCTGTGTGTTTCCCTTCAGAAACGGAGTTAAATGCCAGGCTCTGTGTCTTCCTACAAGCGAGACATCGTTTCAGGTAAACGCAGTCACTTTTCAGCTCAAACGAAGCTATATTGTACACGAAGCTCACGCGTTTCTCGCTCTTAACTGAAACGCATTGGATGTTAGAGGGCCTGTGGTTTGTATCAGTTTCAGAAGCAGAGTTGAACTAGATATGGTCCGTGTGTGTAGGAAACACAGTTCTTTTGTTCTGAGCACTCTCACGTTTCCCGCCTTATTAGAGACTCTAGAAAGCAAGAGCGTGCTTCTTGCTCTAAAGCAGAGTGTGTTTCATGGATGAGAACTGTGCTGTGTGTTTCCCTTCAGAAACGGAGTTAAATGCCAGGCTCTGTGTCTTCCTACAAGCGAGACTTCGTTTCAGGTAAACGCAGTCACTTTTCAGCTCAAACGAAGCTATATTGTACACGAAGCTCACACGTTTCTCGCTCTTAACTGAAACGCATTGGATGTTAGAGGGCCTGTGGTTTGTATCAGTTTCAGAAGCAGAGTTGAACTAGATATGGTCCGTGTGTGTAGGAAACACAGTTCTTTTGTTCTGAGCACTCTCACGTTTCCCGCCTTATTAGAGACTCTAGAAAGCAAGAGCGTGCTTCTTGCTCTAAAGCAGAGTGTGTTTCATGGATGAGAACTGTGCTGTGTGTTTCCCTTCAGAAACGGAGTTAAATGCCAGGCTCTGTGTCTTCCTACAAGCGAGACTTCGTTTCAGGTAAACGCAGTCACTTTTCAGCTCAAACGAAGCTATATTGTACACGAAGCTCACACGTTTCTCGCTCTTAACTGAAACGCATTGGATGTTAGAGGGCCTGTGGTTTGTATCAGTTTCAGAAGCAGAGTTGAACTAGATATGGTCCGTGTGTGTAGGAAACACAGTTCTTTTGTTCTGAGCACTCTCACGTTTCCCGCCTTATTAGAGACTCTAGAAAGCAAGAGCGTGCTTCTTGCTCTAAAGCAGAGTGTGTTTCATGGATGAGAACTGTGCTGTGTGTTTCCCTTCAGAAACGGAGTTAAATGCCAGGCTCTGTGTCTTCCTACAAGCGAGACTTCGTTTCAGGTAAACGCAGTCACTTTTCAGCTCAAACGAAGCTATATTGTACACGAAGCTCACACGTTTCTCGCTCTTAACTGAAACGCATTGGATGTTAGAGGGCCTGTGGTTTGTATCAGTTTCAGAAGCAGAGTTGAACTAGATATGGTCCGTGTGTGTAGGAAACACAGTTCTTTTGTTCTGAGCACTCTCACGTTTCCCGCCTTATTAGAGACTCTAGAAAGCAAGAGCGTGCTTCTTGCTCTAAAGCAGAGTGTGTTTCATGGATGAGAACTGTGCTGTGTGTTTCCCTTCAGAAACGGAGTTAAATGCCAGGCTCTGTGTCTTCCTACAAGCGAGACTTCGTTTCAGGTAAACGCAGTCACTTTTCAGCTCAAACGAAGCTATATTGTACACGAAGCTCACACGTTTCTCGCTCTTAACTGAAACGCATTGGATGTTAGAGGGCCCGTGGTTTGTATCAGTTTCAGAAGCAGAGTTGAACTAGATATGGTCCGTGTGTGTAGGAAACACAGTTCTTTTGTTCTGAGCACTCTCACGTTTCCCGCCTTATTAGAGACTCTAGAAAGCAAGAGCGTGCTTCTTGCTCTAAAGCAGAGTGTGTTTCATGGATGAGAACTGTGCTGTGTGTTTCCCTTCAGAAACGGAGTTAAATGCCAGGCTCTGTGTCTTCCTACAAGCGAGACTTCGTTTCAGGTAAACGCAGTCACTTTTCAGCTCAAACGAAGCTATATTGTACACGAAGCTCACACGTTTCTCGCTCTTAACTGAAACGCATTGGATGTTAGAGGGCCTGTGGTTTGTATCAGTTTCAGAAGCAGAGTTGAACTAGATATGGTCCGTGTGTGTAGGAAACACAGTTCTTTTGTTCTGAGCACTCTCACGTTTCCCGCCTTATTAGAGACTCTAGAAAGCAAGAGCGTGCTTCTTGCTCTAAAGCAGAGTGTGTTTCATGGATGAGAACTGTGCTGTGTGTTTCCCTTCAGAAACGGAGTTAAATGCCAGGCTCTGTGTCTTCCTACAAGCGAGACTTCGTTTCAGGTAAACGCAGTCACTTTTCAGCTCAAACGAAGCTATATTGTACACAAAGCTCACACGTTTCTCGCTCTTAACTGAAACGCATTGGATGTTAGAGGGCCTGTGGTTTGTATCAGTTTCAGAAGCAGAGTTGAACTAGATATGGTCCGTGTGTGTAGGAAACACAGTTCTTTTGTTCTGAGCACTCTCACGTTTCCCGCCTTATTAGAGACTCTAGAAAGCAAGAGCGTGCTTCTTGCTCTAAAGCAGAGTGTGTTTCATGGATGAGAACTGTGCTGTGTGTTTCCCTTCAGAAACGGAGTTAAATGCCAGGCTCTGTGTCTTCCTACAAGCGAGACTTCGTTTCAGGTAAACGCAGTCACTTTTCAGCTCAAACGAAGCTATATTGTACACGAAGCTCACGCGTTTCTCGCTCTTAACTGAAACGCATTGGATGTTAGAGGGCCTGTGGTTTGTATCAGTTTCAGAAGCAGAGTTGAACTAGATATGGTCCGTGTGTGTAGGAAACACAGTTCTTTTGTTCTGAGCACTCTCACGTTTCCCGCCTTATTAGAGACTCTAGAAAGCAAGAGCGTGCTTCTTGCTCTAAAGCAGAGTGTGTTTCATGGATGAGAACTGTGCTGTGTGTTTCCCTTCAGAAACGGAGTTAAATGCCAGGCTCTGTGTCTTCCTACAAGCGAGACTTCGTTTCAGGTAAACGCAGTCACTTTTCAGCTCAAACGAAGCTATATTGTACACGAAGCTCACGCGTTTCTCGCTCTTAACTGAAACGCATTGGATGTTAGAGGGCCTGTGGTTTGTATCAGTTTCAGAAGCAGAGTTGAACTAGATATGGTCCGTGTGTGTAGGAAACACAGTTCTTTTGTTCTGAGCACTCTCACGTTTCCCGCCTTATTAGAGACTCTAGAAAGCAAGAGCGTGCTTCTTGCTCTAAAGCAGAGTGTGTTTCATGGATGAGAACTGTGCTGTGTGTTTCCCTTCAGAAACGGAGTTAAATGCCAGGCTCTGTGTCTTCCTACAAGCGAGACTTCGTTTCAGGTAAACGCAGTCACTTTTCAGCTCAAACGAAGCTATATTGTACACGAAGCTCACACGTTTCTCGCTCTTAACTGAAACGCATTGGATGTTAGAGGGCCTGTGGTTTGTATCAGTTTCAGAAGCAGAGTTGAACTAGATATGGTCCGTGTGTGTAGGAAACACAGTTCTTTTGTTCTGAGCACTCTCACGTTTCCCGCCTTATTAGAGACTCTAGAAAGCAAGAGCGTGCTTCTTGCTCTAAAGCAGAGTGTGTTTCATGGATGAGAACTGTGCTGTGTGTTTCCCTTCAGAAACGGAGTTAAATGCCAGGCTCTGTGTCTTCCTACAAGCGAGACTTCGTTTCAGGTAAACGCAGTCACTTTTCAGCTCAAACGAAGCTATATTGTACACGAAGCTCACACGTTTCTCGCTCTTAACTGAAACGCATTGGATGTTAGAGGGCCCGTGGTTTGTATCAGTTTCAGAAGCAGAGTTGAACTAGATATGGTCCGTGTGTGTAGGAAACACAGTTCTTTTGTTCTGAGCACTCTCACGTTTCCCGCCTTATTAGAGACTCTAGAAAGCAAGAGCGTGTTTCTTGCTCTAAAGCAGAGTGTGTTTCATGGATGAGAACTGTGCTGTGTGTTTCCCTTCAGAAACGGAGTTAAATGCCAGGCTCTGTGTCTTCCTACAAGCGAGACTTCGTTTCAGGTAAACGCAGTCACTTTTCAGCTCAAACGAAGCTATATTGTACACGAAGCTCACACGTTTCTCGCTCTTAACTGAAACGCATTGGATGTTAGAGGGCCTGTGGTTTGTATCAGTTTCAGAAGCAGAGTTGAACTAGATATGGTCCGTGTGTGTAGGAAACACAGTTCTTTTGTTCTGAGCACTCTCACGTTTCCCGCCTTATTAGAGACTCTAGAAAGCAAGAGCGTGCTTCTTGCTCTAAAGCAGAGTGTGTTTCATGGATGAGAACTGTGCTGTGTGTTTCCCTTCAGAAACGGAGTTAAATGCCAGGCTCTGTGTCTTCCTACAAGCGAGACTTCGTTTCAGGTAAACGCAGTCACTTTTCAGCTCAAACAAAGCTATATTGTACACAAAGCTCACACGTTTCTCGCTCTTAACTGAAACGCATTGGATGTTAGAGGGCCTGTGGTTTGTATCAGTTTCAGAAGCAGAGTTGAACTAGATATGGTCCGTGTGTGTAGGAAACACAGTTCTTTTGTTCTGAGCACTCTCACGTTTCCCGCCTTATTAGAGACTCTAGAAAGCAAGAGCGTGCTTCTTGCTCTAAAGCAGAGTGTGTTTCATGGATGAGAACTGTGCTGTGTGTTTCCCTTCAGAAACGGAGTTAAATGCCAGGCTCTGTGTCTTCCTACAAGCGAGACTTCGTTTCAGGTAAACGCAGTCACTTTTCAGCTCAAACGAAGCTATATTGTACACGAAGCTCACGCGTTTCTCGCTCTTAACTGAAACGCATTGGATGTTAGAGGGCCTGTGGTTTGTATCAGTTTCAGAAGCAGAGTTGAACTAGATATGGTCCGTGTGTGTAGGAAACACAGTTCTTTTGTTCTGAGCACTCTCACGTTTCCCGCCTTATTAGAGACTCTAGAAAGCAAGAGCGTGCTTCTTGCTCTAAAGCAGAGTGTGTTTCATGGATGAGAACTGTGCTGTGTGTTTCCCTTCAGAAACGGAGTTAAATGCCAGGCTCTGTGTCTTCCTACAAGCGAGACTTCGTTTCAGGTAAACGCAGTCACTTTTCAGCTCAAACGAAGCTATATTGTACACGAAGCTCACGCGTTTCTCGCTCTTAACTGAAACGCATTGGATGTTAGAGGGCCTGTGGTTTGTATCAGTTTCAGAAGCAGAGTTGAACTAGATATGGTCCGTGTGTGTAGGAAACACAGTTCTTTTGTTCTGAGCACTCTCACGTTTCCCGCCTTATTAGAGACTCTAGAAAGCAAGAGCGTGCTTCTTGCTCTAAAGCAGAGTGTGTTTCATGGATGAGAACTGTGCTGTGTGTTTCCCTTCAGAAACGGAGTTAAATGCCAGGCTCTGTGTCTTCCTACAAGCGAGACTTCGTTTCAGGTAAACGCAGTCACTTTTCAGCTCAAACGAAGCTATATTGTACACGAAGCTCACACGTTTCTCGCTCTTAACTGAAACGCATTGGATGTTAGAGGGCCTGTGGTTTGTATCAGTTTCAGAAGCAGAGTTGAACTAGATATGGTCCGTGTGTGTAGGAAACACAGTTCTTTTGTTCTGAGCACTCTCACGTTTCCCGCCTTATTAGAGACTCTAGAAAGCAAGAGCGTGCTTCTTGCTCTAAAGCAGAGTGTGTTTCATGGATGAGAACTGTGCTGTGTGTTTCCCTTCAGAAACGGAGTTAAATGCCAGGCTCTGTGTCTTCCTACAAGCGAGACTTCGTTTCAGGTAAACGCAGTCACTTTTCAGCTCAAACGAAGCTATATTGTACACGAAGCTCACACGTTTCTCGCTCTTAACTGAAACGCATTGGATGTTAGAGGGCCTGTGGTTTGTATCAGTTTCAGAAGCAGAGTTGAACTAGATATGGTCCGTGTGTGTAGGAAACACAGTTCTTTTGTTCTGAGCACTCTCACGTTTCCCGCCTTATTAGAGACTCTAGAAAGCAAGAGCGTGCTTCTTGCTCTAAAGCAGAGTGTGTTTCATGGATGAGAACTGTGCTGTGTGTTTCCCTTCAGAAACGGAGTTAAATGCCAGGCTCTGTGTCTTCCTACAAGCGAGACTTCGTTTCAGGTAAACGCAGTCACTTTTCAGCTCAAACGAAGCTATATTGTACACAAAGCTCACACGTTTCTCGCTCTTAACTGAAACGCATTGGATGTTAGAGGGCCTGTGGTTTGTATCAGTTTCAGAAGCAGAGTTGAACTAGATATGGTCCGTGTGTGTAGGAAACACAGTTCTTTTGTTCTGAGCACTCTCACGTTTCCCGCCTTATTAGAGACTCTAGAAAGCAAGAGCGTGCTTCTTGCTCTAAAGCAGAGTGTGTTTCATGGATGAGAACTGTGCTGTGTGTTTCCCTTCAGAAACGGAGTTAAATGCCAGGCTCTGTGTCTTCCTACAAGCGAGACTTCGTTTCAGGTAAACGCAGTCACTTTTCAGCTCAAACGAAGCTATATTGTACACGAAGCTCACGCGTTTCTCGCTCTTAACTGAAACGCATTGGATGTTAGAGGGCCTGTGGTTTGTATCAGTTTCAGAAGCAGAGTTGAACTAGATATGGTCCGTGTGTGTAGGAAACACAGTTCTTTTGTTCTGAGCACTCTCACGTTTCCCGCCTTATTAGAGACTCTAGAAAGCAAGAGCGTGCTTCTTGCTCTAAAGCAGAGTGTGTTTCATGGATGAGAACTGTGCTGTGTGTTTCCCTTCAGAAACGGAGTTAAATGCCAGGCTCTGTGTCTTCCTACAAGCGAGACTTCGTTTCAGGTAAACGCAGTCACTTTTCAGCTCAAACGAAGCTATATTGTACACGAAGCTCACGCGTTTCTCGCTCTTAACTGAAACGCATTGGATGTTAGAGGGCCTGTGGTTTGTATCAGTTTCAGAAGCAGAGTTGAACTAGATATGGTCCGTGTGTGTAGGAAACACAGTTCTTTTGTTCTGAGCACTCTCACGTTTCCCGCCTTATTAGAGACTCTAGAAAGCAAGAGCGTGCTTCTTGCTCTAAAGCAGAGTGTGTTTCATGGATGAGAACTGTGCTGTGTGTTTCCCTTCAGAAACGGAGTTAAATGCCAGGCTCTGTGTCTTCCTACAAGCGAGACTTCGTTTCAGGTAAACGCAGTCACTTTTCAGCTCAAACGAAGCTATATTGTACACGAAGCTCACACGTTTCTCGCTCTTAACTGAAACGCATTGGATGTTAGAGGGCCTGTGGTTTGTATCAGTTTCAGAAGCAGAGTTGAACTAGATATGGTCCGTGTGTGTAGGAAACACAGTTCTTTTGTTCTGAGCACTCTCACGTTTCCCGCCTTATTAGAGACTCTAGAAAGCAAGAGCGTGCTTCTTGCTCTAAAGCAGAGTGTGTTTCATGGATGAGAACTGTGCTGTGTGTTTCCCTTCAGAAACGGAGTTAAATGCCAGGCTCTGTGTCTTCCTACAAGCGAGACTTCGTTTCAGGTAAACGCAGTCACTTTTCAGCTCAAACGAAGCTATATTGTACACGAAGCTCACACGTTTCTCGCTCTTAACTGAAACGCATTGGATGTTAGAGGGCCTGTGGTTTGTATCAGTTTCAGAAGCAGAGTTGAACTAGATATGGTCCGTGTGTGTAGGAAACACAGTTCTTTTGTTCTGAGCACTCTCACGTTTCCCGCCTTATTAGAGACTCTAGAAAGCAAGAGCGTGCTTCTTGCTCTAAAGCAGAGTGTGTTTCATGGATGAGAACTGTGCTGTGTGTTTCCCTTCAGAAACGGAGTTAAATGCCAGGCTCTGTGTCTTCCTACAAGCGAGACTTCGTTTCAGGTAAACGCAGTCACTTTTCAGCTCAAACGAAGCTATATTGTACACGAAGCTCACACGTTTCTCGCTCTTAACTGAAACGCATTGGATGTTAGAGGGCCTGTGGTTTGTATCAGTTTCAGAAGCAGAGTTGAACTAGATATGGTCCGTGTGTGTAGGAAACACAGTTCTTTTGTTCTGAGCACTCTCACGTTTCCCGCCTTATTAGAGACTCTAGAAAGCAAGAGCGTGCTTCTTGCTCTAAAGCAGAGTGTGTTTCATGGATGAGAACTGTGCTGTGTGTTTCCCTTCAGAAACGGAGTTAAATGCCAGGCTCTGTGTCTTCCTACAAGCGAGACTTCGTTTCAGGTAAACGCAGTCACTTTTCAGCTCAAACGAAGCTATATTGTACACGAAGCTCACACGTTTCTCGCTCTTAACTGAAACGCATTGGATGTTAGAGGGCCTGTGGTTTGTATCAGTTTCAGAAGCAGAGTTGAACTAGATATGGTCCGTGTGTGTAGGAAACACAGTTCTTTTGTTCTGAGCACTCTCACGTTTCCCGCCTTATTAGAGACTCTAGAAAGCAAGAGCGTGCTTCTTGCTCTAAAGCAGAGTGTGTTTCATGGATGAGAACTGTGCTGTGTGTTTCCCTTCAGAAACGGAGTTAAATGCCAGGCTCTGTGTCTTCCTACAAGCGAGACTTCGTTTCAGGTAAACGCAGTCACTTTTCAGCTCAAACGAAGCTATATTGTACACGAAGCTCACACGTTTCTCGCTCTTAACTGAAACGCATTGGATGTTAGAGGGCCTGTGGTTTGTATCAGTTTCAGAAGCAGAGTTGAACTAGATATGGTCCGTGTGTGTAGGAAACACAGTTCTTTTGTTCTGAGCACTCTCACGTTTCCCGCCTTATTAGAGACTCTAGAAAGCAAGAGCGTGCTTCTTGCTCTAAAGCAGAGTGTGTTTCATGGATGAGAACTGTGCTGTGTGTTTCCCTTCAGAAACGGAGTTAAATGCCAGGCTCTGTGTCTTCCTACAAGCGAGACTTCGTTTCAGGTAAACGCAGTCACTTTTCAGCTCAAACGAAGCTATATTGTACACGAAGCTCACACGTTTCTCGCTCTTAACTGAAACGCATTGGATGTTAGAGGGCCTGTGGTTTGTATCAGTTTCAGAAGCAGAGTTGAACTAGATATGGTCCGTGTGTGTAGGAAACACAGTTCTTTTGTTCTGAGCACTCTCACGTTTCCCGCCTTATTAGAGACTCTAGAAAGCAAGAGCGTGCTTCTTGCTCTAAAGCAGAGTGTGTTTCATGGATGAGAACTGTGCTGTGTGTTTCCCTTCAGAAACGGAGTTAAATGCCAGGCTCTGTGTCTTCCTACAAGCGAGACTTCGTTTCAGGTAAACGCAGTCACTTTTCAGCTCAAACGAAGCTATATTGTACACGAAGCTCACACGTTTCTCGCTCTTAACTGAAACGCATTGGATGTTAGAGGGCCCGTGGTTTGTATCAGTTTCAGAAGCAGAGTTGAACTAGATATGGTCCGTGTGTGTAGGAAACACAGTTCTTTTGTTCTGAGCACTCTCACGTTTCCCGCCTTATTAGAGACTCTAGAAAGCAAGAGCGTGCTTCTTGCTCTAAAGCAGAGTGTGTTTCATGGATGAGAACTGTGCTGTGTGTTTCCCTTCAGAAACGGAGTTAAATGCCAGGCTCTGTGTCTTCCTACAAGCGAGACTTCGTTTCAGGTAAACGCAGTCACTTTTCAGCTCAAACGAAGCTATATTGTACACGAAGCTCACACGTTTCTCGCTCTTAACTGAAACGCATTGGATGTTAGAGGGCCTGTGGTTTGTATCAGTTTCAGAAGCAGAGTTGAACTAGATATGGTCCGTGTGTGTAGGAAACACAGTTCTTTTGTTCTGAGCACTCTCACGTTTCCCGCCTTATTAGAGACTCTAGAAAGCAAGAGCGTGCTTCTTGCTCTAAAGCAGAGTGTGTTTCATGGATGAGAACTGTGCTGTGTGTTTCCCTTCAGAAACGGAGTTAAATGCCAGGCTCTGTGTCTTCCTACAAGCGAGACTTCGTTTCAGGTAAACGCAGTCACTTTTCAGCTCAAACGAAGCTATATTGTACACGAAGCTCACACGTTTCTCGCTCTTAACTGAAATGCATTGGATGTTAGAGGGCCTGTGGTTTGTATCAGTTTCAGAAGCAGAGTTGAACTAGATATGGTCCGTGTGTGTAGGAAACACAGTTCTTTTGTTCTGAGCACTCTCACGTTTCCCGCCTTATTAGAGACTCTAGAAAGCAAGAGCGTGCTTCTTGCTCTAAAGCAGAGTGTGTTTCATGGATGAGAACTGTGCTGTGTGTTTCCCTTCAGAAACGGAGTTAAATGCCAGGCTCTGTGTCTTCCTACAAGCGAGACTTCGTTTCAGGTAAACGCAGTCACTTTTCAGCTCAAACGAAGCTATATTGTACACGAAGCTCACACGTTTCTCGCTCTTAACTGAAACGCATTGGATGTTAGAGGGCCTGTGGTTTGTATCAGTTTCAGAAGCAGAGTTGAACTAGATATGGTCCGTGTGTGTAGGAAACACAGTTCTTTTGTTCTGAGCACTCTCACGTTTCCCGCCTTATTAGAGACTCTAGAAAGCAAGAGCGTGCTTCTTGCTCTAAAGCAGAGTGTGTTTCATGGATGAGAACTGTGCTGTGTGTTTCCCTTCAGAAACGGAGTTAAATGCCAGGCTCTGTGTCTTCCTACAAGCGAGACTTCGTTTCAGGTAAACGCAGTCACTTTTCAGCTCAAACGAAGCTATATTGTACACGAAGCTCACACGTTTCTCGCTCTTAACTGAAACGCATTGGATGTTAGAGGGCCTGTGGTTTGTATCAGTTTCAGAAGCAGAGTTGATCTAGATATGGTCCGTGTGTGTAGGAAACACAGTTCTTTTGTTCTGAGCACTCTCACGTTTCCCGCCTTATTAGAGACTCTAGAAAGCAAGAGCGTGCTTCTTGCTCTAAAGCAGAGTGTGTTTCATGGATGAGAACTGTGCTGTGTGTTTCCCTTCAGAAACGGAGTTAAATGCCAGGCTCTGTGTCTTCCTACAAGCGAGACTTCGTTTCAGGTAAACGCAGTCACTTTTCAGCTCAAACGAAGCTATATTGTACACGAAGCTCACGCGTTTCTCGCTCTTAACTGAAACGCATTGGATGTTAGAGGGCCTGTGGTTTGTATCAGTTTCAGAAGCAGAGTTGAACTAGATATGGTCCGTGTGTGTAGGAAACACAGTTCTTTTGTTCTGAGCACTCTCACGTTTCCCGCCTTATTAGAGACTCTAGAAAGCAAGAGCGTGCTTCTTGCTCTAAAGCAGAGTGTGTTTCATGGATGAGAACTGTGCTGTGTGTTTCCCTTCAGAAACGGAGTTAAATGCCAGGCTCTGTGTCTTCCTACAAGCGAGACTTCGTTTCAGGTAAACGCAGTCACTTTTCAGCTCAAACGAAGCTATATTGTACACGAAGCTCACGCGTTTCTCGCTCTTAACTGAAACGCATTGGATGTTAGAGGGCCTGTGGTTTGTATCAGTTTCAGAAGCAGAGTTGATCTAGATATGGTCCGTGTGTGTAGGAAACACAGTTCTTTTGTTCTGAGCACTCTCACGTCTCCCGCCTTATTAGAGACTCTAGAAAGCAAGAGCGTGCTTCTTGCTCTAAAGCAGAGTGTGTTTCATGGATGAGAACTGTGCTGTGTGTTTCCCTTCAGAAACGGAGTTAAATGCCAGGTTCTGTGTCTTCCTACAAGCGAGACTTCGTTTCAGGTAAAGGCAGTCACTTTTCAGCTCAAACGAAGCTATATTGTACACGAAGCTCACACGTTTCTCGCTCTTAACTGAAACGCATTGGATGTTAGAGGGCCTGTGGTTTGTATCAGTTTCAGAAGCAGAGTTGAACTAGATATGGTCCGTGTGTGTAGGAAACACAGTTCTTTTGTTCTGAGCACTCTCACGTTTCCCGCCTTATTAGAGACTCTAGAAAGCAAGAGCGTGCTTCTTGCTCTAAAGCAGAGTGTGTTTCATGGATGAGAACTGTGCTGTGTGTTTCCCTTCAGAAACGGAGTTAAATGCCAGGCTCTGTGTCTTCCTACAAGCGAGACTTCGTTTCAGGTAAACGCAGTCACTTTTCAGCTCAAACGAAGCTATATTGTACACGAAGCTCACACGTTTCTCGCTCTTAACTGAAACGCATTGGATGTTAGAGGGCCCGTGGATTGTATCAGTTTCAGAAGCAGAGTTGAACTAGATATGGTCCGTGTGTGTAGGAAACACAGTTCTTTTGTTCTGAGCACTCTCACGTTTCCCGCCTTATTAGAGACTCTAGAAAGCAAGAGCGTGCTTCTTGCTCTAAAGCAGAGTGTGTTTCATGGATGAGAACTGTGCTGTGTGTTTCCCTTCAGAAACGGAGTTAAATGCCAGGCTCTGTGTCTTCCTACAAGCGAGACTTCGTTTCAGGTAAACGCAGTCACTTTTCAGCTCAAACGAAGCTATATTGTACACGAAGCTCACGCGTTTCTCGCTCTTAACTGAAACGCATTGGATGTTAGAGGGCCTGTGGTTTGTATCAGTTTCAGAAGCAGAGTTGAACTAGATATGGTCCGTGTGTGTAGGAAACACAGTTCTTTTGTTCTGAGCACTCTCACGTTTCCCGCCTTATTAGAGACTCTAGAAAGCAAGAGCGTGCTTCTTGCTCTAAAGCAGAGTGTGTTTCATGGATGAGAACTGTGCTGTGTGTTTCCCTTCAGAAACGGAGTTAAATGCCAGGCTCTGTGTCTTCCTACAAGCGAGACTTCGTTTCAGGTAAACGCAGTCACTTTTCAGCTCAAACGAAGCTATATTGTACACGAAGCTCACACGTTTCTCGCTCTTAACTGAAACGCATTGGATGTTAGAGGGCCCGTGGATTGTATCAGTTTCAGAAGCAGAGTTGAACTAGATATGGTCCGTGTGTGTAGGAAACACAGTTCTTTTGTTCTGAGCACTCTCACGTTTCCCGCCTTATTAGAGACTCTAGAAAGCAAGAGCGTGCTTCTTGCTCTAAAGCAGAGTGTGTTTCATGGATGAGAACTGTGCTGTGTGTTTCCCTTCAGAAACGGAGTTAAATGCCAGGCTCTGTGTCTTCCTACAAGCGAGACTTCGTTTCAGGTAAACGCAGTCACTTTTCAGCTCAAACGAAGCTATATTGTACACGAAGCTCACGCGTTTCTCGCTCTTAACTGAAATGCATTGGATGTTAGAGGGCCTGTGGTTTGTATCAGTTTCAGAAGCAGAGTTGAACTAGATATGGTCCGTGTGTGTAGGAAACACAGTTCTTTTGTTCTGAGCACTCTCACGTTTCCCGCCTTATTAGAGACTCTAGAAAGCAAGAGCGTGCTTCTTGCTCTAAAGCAGAGTGTGTTTCATGGATGAGAACTGTGCTGTGTGTTTCCCTTCAGAAACGGAGTTAAATGCCAGGCTCTGTGTCTTCCTACAAGCGAGACTTCGTTTCAGGTAAACGCAGTCACTTTTCAGCTCAAACGAAGCTATATTGTACACGAAGCTCACACGTTTCTCGCTCTTAACTGAAACGCATTGGATGTTAGAGGGCCTGTGGTTTGTATCAGTTTCAGAAGCAGAGTTGAACTAGATATGGTCCGTGTGTGTAGGAAACACAGTTCTTTTGTTCTGAGCACTCTCACGTTTCCTGCCTTATTAGAGACTCTAGAAAGCAAGAGCGTGCTTCTTGCTCTAAAGCAGAGTGTGTTTCATGGATGAGAACTGTGCTGTGTGTTTCCCTTCAGAAACGGAGTTAAATGCCAGGCTCTGTGTCTTCCTACAAGCGAGACTTCGTTTCAGGTAAACGCAGTCACTTTTCAGCTCAAACGAAGCTATATTGTACACGAAGCTCACGCGTTTCTCGCTCTTAACTGAAACGCATTGGATGTTAGAGGGCCTGTGGTTTGTATCAGTTTCAGAAGCAGAGTTGAACTAGATATGGTCCGTGTGTGTAGGAAACACAGTTCTTTTGTTCTGAGCACTCTCACGTTTCCCGCCTTATTAGAGACTCTAGAAAGCAAGAGCGTGCTTCTTGCTCTAAAGCAGAGTGTGTTTCATGGATGAGAACTGTGCTGTGTGTTTCCCTTCAGAAACGGAGTTAAATGCCAGGCTCTGTGTCTTCCTACAAGCGAGACATCGTTTCAGGTAAACGCAGTCACTTTTCAGCTCAAACGAAGCTATATTGTACACGAAGCTCACGCGTTTCTCGCTCTTAACTGAAACGCATTGGATGTTAGAGGGCCTGTGGTTTGTATCAGTTTCAGAAGCAGAGTTGAACTAGATATGGTCCGTGTGTGTAGGAAACACAGTTCTTTTGTTCTGAGCACTCTCACGTTTCCCGCCTTATTAGAGACTCTAGAAAGCAAGAGCGTGCTTCTTGCTCTAAAGCAGAGTGTGTTTCATGGATGAGAACTGTGCTGTGTGTTTCCCTTCAGAAACGGAGTTAAATGCCAGGCTCTGTGTCTTCCTACAAGCGAGACTTCGTTTCAGGTAAACGCAGTCACTTTTCAGCTCAAACGAAGCTATATTGTACACGAAGCTCACACGTTTCTCGCTCTTAACTGAAACGCATTGGATGTTAGAGGGCCTGTGGTTTGTATCAGTTTCAGAAGCAGAGTTGATCTAGATATGGTCCGTGTGTGTAGGAAACACAGTTCTTTTGTTCTGAGCACTCTCACGTTTCCCGCCTTATTAGAGACTCTAGAAAGCAAGAGCGTGCTTCTTGCTCTAAAGCAGAGTGTGTTTCATGGATGAGAACTGTGCTGTGTGTTTCCCTTCAGAAACGGAGTTAAATGCCAGGCTCTGTGTCTTCCTACAAGCGAGACTTCGTTTCAGGTAAACGCAGTCACTTTTCAGCTCAAACGAAGCTATATTGTACACGAAGCTCACGCGTTTCTCGCTCTTAACTGAAACGCATTGGATGTTAGAGGGCCTGTGGTTTGTATCAGTTTCAGAAGCAGAGTTGAACTAGATATGGTCCGTGTGTGTAGGAAACACAGTTCTTTTGTTCTGAGCACTCTCACGTTTCCCGCCTTATTAGAGACTCTAGAAAGCAAGAGCGTGCTTCTTGCTCTAAAGCAGAGTGTGTTTCATGGATGAGAACTGTGCTGTGTGTTTCCCTTCAGAAACGGAGTTAAATGCCAGGCTCTGTGTCTTCCTACAAGCGAGACTTCGTTTCAGGTAAACGCAGTCACTTTTCAGCTCAAACGAAGCTATATTGTACACGAAGCTCACGCGTTTCTCGCTCTTAACTGAAACGCATTGGATGTTAGAGGGCCTGTGGTTTGTATCAGTTTCAGAAGCAGAGTTGATCTAGATATGGTCCGTGTGTGTAGGAAACACAGTTCTTTTGTTCTGAGCACTCTCACGTTTCCCGCCTTATTAGAGACTCTAGAAAGCAAGAGCGTGCTTCTTGCTCTAAAGCAGAGTGTGTTTCATGGATGAGAACTGTGCTGTGTGTTTCCCTTCAGAAACGGAGTTAAATGCCAGGCTCTGTGTCTTCCTACAAGCGAGACTTCGTTTCAGGTAAACGCAGTCACTTTACAGCTCAAACGAAGCTATATTGTACACGAAGCTCACACGTTTCTCGCTCTTAACTGAAACGCATTGGATGTTAGAGGGCCTGTGGTTTGTATCAGTTTCAGAAGCAGAGTTGAACTAGATATGGTCCGTGTGTGTAGGAAACACAGTTCTTTTGTTCTGAGCACTCTCACGTTTCCCGCCTTATTAGAGACTCTAGAAAGCAAGAGCGTGCTTCTTGCTCTAAAGCAGAGTGTGTTTCATGGATGAGAACTGTGCTGTGTGTTTCCCTTCAGAAACGGAGTTAAATGCCAGGCTCTGTGTCTTCCTACAAGCGAGACTTCGTTTCAGGTAAACGCAGTCACTTTTCAGCTCAAACGAAGCTATATTGTACACGAAGCTCACACGTTTCTCGCTCTTAACTGAAACGCATTGGATGTTAGAGGGCCCGTGGATTGTATCAGTTTCAGAAGCAGAGTTGAACTAGATATGGTCCGTGTGTGTAGGAAACACAGTTCTTTTGTTCTGAGCACTCTCACGTTTCCCGCCTTATTAGAGACTCTAGAAAGCAAGAGCGTGCTTCTTGCTCTAAAGCAGAGTGTGTTTCATGGATGAGAACTGTGCTGTGTGTTTCCCTTCAGAAACGGAGTTAAATGCCAGGCTCTGTGTCTTCCTACAAGCGAGACTTCGTTTCAGGTAAACGCAGTCACTTTTCAGCTCAAACGAAGCTATATTGTACACGAAGCTCACGCGTTTCTCGCTCTTAACTGAAACGCATTGGATGTTAGAGGGCCTGTGGTTTGTATCAGTTTCAGAAGCAGAGTTGAACTAGATATGGTCCGTGTGTGTAGGAAACACAGTTCTTTTGTTCTGAGCACTCTCACGTTTCCCGCCTTATTAGAGACTCTAGAAAGCAAGAGCGTGCTTCTTGCTCTAAAGCAGAGTGTGTTTCATGGATGAGAACTGTGCTGTGTGTTTCCCTTCAGAAACGGAGTTAAATGCCAGGCTCTGTGTCTTCCTACAAGCGAGACTTCGTTTCAGGTAAACGCAGTCACTTTTCAGCTCAAACGAAGCTATATTGTACACGAAGCTCACACGTTTCTCGCTCTTAACTGAAACGCATTGGATGTTAGAGGGCCTGTGGTTTGTATCAGTTTCAGAAGCAGAGTTGAACTAGATATGGTCCGTGTGTGTAGGAAACACAGTTCTTTTGTTCTGAGCACTCTCACGTTTCCCGCCTTATTAGAGACTCTAGAAAGCAAGAGCGTGCTTCTTGCTCTAAAGCAGAGTGTGTTTCATGGATGAGAACTGTGCTGTGTGTTTCCCTTCAGAAACGGAGTTAAATGCCAGGCTCTGTGTCTTCCTACAAGCGAGACTTCGTTTCAGGTAAACGCAGTCACTTTTCAGCTCAAACGAAGCTATATTGTACACGAAGCTCACGCGTTTCTCGCTCTTAACTGAAACGCATTGGATGTTAGAGGGCCTGTGGTTTGTATCAGTTTCAGAAGCAGAGTTGAACTTGATATGGTCCGTGTGTGTAGGAAACACAGTTCTTTTGTTCTGAGCACTCTCACGTTTCCCGCCTTATTAGAGACTCTAGAAAGCAAGAGCGTGCTTCTTGCTCTAAAGCAGAGTGTGTTTCATGGATGAGAACTGTGCTGTGTGTTTCCCTTCAGAAACGGAGTTAAATGCCAGGCTCTGTGTCTTCCTACAAGCGAGACATCGTTTCAGGTAAACGCAGTCACTTTTCAGCTCAAACGAAGCTATATTGTACACGAAGCTCACGCGTTTCTCGCTCTTAACTGAAACGCATTGGATGTTAGAGGGCCTGTGGTTTGTATCAGTTTCAGAAGCAGAGTTGAACTAGATATGGTCCGTGTGTGTAGGAAACACAGTTCTTTTGTTCTGAGCACTCTCACGTTTCCCGCCTTATTAGAGACTCTAGAAAGCAAGAGCGTGCTTCTTGCTCTAAAGCAGAGTGTGTTTCATGGATGAGAACTGTGCTGTGTGTTTCCCTTCAGAAACGGAGTTAAATGCCAGGCTCTGTGTCTTCCTACAAGCGAGACTTCGTTTCAGGTAAACGCAGTCACTTTTCAGCTCAAACGAAGCTATATTGTACACGAAGCTCACACGTTTCTCGCTCTTAACTGAAACGCATTGGATGTTAGAGGGCCTGTGGTTTGTATCAGTTTCAGAAGCAGAGTTGAACTAGATATGGTCCGTGTGTGTAGGAAACACAGTTCTTTTGTTCTGAGCACTCTCACGTTTCCCGCCTTATTAGAGACTCTAGAAAGCAAGAGCGTGCTTCTTGCTCTAAAGCAGAGTGTGTTTCATGGATGAGAACTGTGCTGTGTGTTTCCCTTCAGAAACGGAGTTAAATGCCAGGCTCTGTGTCTTCCTACAAGCGAGACTTCGTTTCAGGTAAACGCAGTCACTTTTCAGCTCAAACGAAGCTATATTGTACACGAAGCTCACACGTTTCTCGCTCTTAACTGAAACGCATTGGATGTTAGAGGGCCTGTGGTTTGTATCAGTTTCAGAAGCAGAGTTGAACTAGATATGGTCCGTGTGTGTAGGAAACACAGTTCTTTTGTTCTGAGCACTCTCACGTTTCCCGCCTTATTAGAGACTCTAGAAAGCAAGAGCGTGCTTCTTGCTCTAAAGCAGAGTGTGTTTCATGGATGAGAACTGTGCTGTGTGTTTCCCTTCAGAAACGGAGTTAAATGCCAGGCTCTGTGTCTTCCTACAAGCGAGACTTCGTTTCAGGTAAACGCAGTCACTTTTCAGCTCAAACGAAGCTATATTGTACACGAAGCTCACACGTTTCTCGCTCTTAACTGAAACGCATTGGATGTTAGAGGGCCTGTGGTTTGTATCAGTTTCAGAAGCAGAGTTGAACTAGATATGGTCCGTGTGTGTAGGAAACACAGTTCTTTTGTTCTGAGCACTCTCACGTTTCCCGCCTTATTAGAGACTCTAGAAAGCAAGAGCGTGCTTCTTGCTCTAAAGCAGAGTGTGTTTCATGGATGAGAACTGTGCTGTGTGTTTCCCTTCAGAAACGGAGTTAAATGCCAGGCTCTGTGTCTTCCTACAAGCGAGACTTCGTTTCAGGTAAACGCAGTCACTTTTCAGCTCAAACGAAGCTATATTGTACACGAAGCTTACACGTTTCTCGCTCTTAACTGAAACGCATTGGATGTTAGAGGGCCTGTGGTTTGTATCAGTTTCAGAAGCAGAGTTGAACTAGATATGGTCCGTGTGTGTAGGAAACACAGTTCTTTTGTTCTGAGCACTCTCACGTTTCCCGCCTTATTAGAGACTCTAGAAAGCAAGAGCGTGCTTCTTGCTCTAAAGCAGAGTGTGTTTCATGGATGAGAACTGTGCTGTGTGTTTCCCTTCAGAAACGGAGTTAAATGCCAGGCTCTGTGTCTTCCTACAAGCGAGACTTCGTTTCAGGTAAACGCAGTCACTTTTCAGCTCAAACGAAGCTATATTGTACACGAAGCTCACACGTTTCTCGCTCTTAACTGAAACGCATTGGATGTTAGAGGGCCTGTGGTTTGTATCAGTTTCAGAAGCAGAGTTGAACTAGATATGGTCCGTGTGTGTAGGAAACACAGTTCTTTTGTTCTGAGCACTCTCACGTTTCCCGCCTTATTAGAGACTCTAGAAAGCAAGAGCGTGCTTCTTGCTCTAAAGCAGAGTGTGTTTCATGGATGAGAACTGTGCTGTGTGTTTCCCTTCAGAAACGGAGTTAAATGCCAGGCTCTGTGTCTTCCTACAAGCGAGACTTCGTTTCAGGTAAACGCAGTCACTTTTCAGCTCAAACGAAGCTATATTGTACACGAAGCTCACACGTTTCTCGCTCTTAACTGAAACGCATTGGATGTTAGAGGGCCTGTGGTTTGTATCAGTTTCAGAAGCAGAGTTGAACTAGATATGGTCCGTGTGTGTAGGAAACACAGTTCTTTTGTTCTGAGCACTCTCACGTTTCCCGCCTTATTAGAGACTCTAGAAAGCAAGAGCGTGCTTCTTGCTCTAAAGCAGAGTGTGTTTCATGGATGAGAACTGTGCTGTGTGTTTCCCTTCAGAAACGGAGTTAAATGCCAGGCTCTGTGTCTTCCTACAAGCGAGACTTCGTTTCAGGTAAACGCAGTCACTTTTCAGCTCAAACGAAGCTATATTGTACACGAAGCTCACGCGTTTCTCGCTCTTAACTGAAACGCATTGGATGTTAGAGGGCCTGTGGTTTGTATCAGTTTCAGAAGCAGAGTTGAACTTGATATGGTCCGTGTGTGTAGGAAACACAGTTCTTTTGTTCTGAGCACTCTCACGTTTCCCGCCTTATTAGAGACTCTAGAAAGCAAGAGCGTGCTTCTTGCTCTAAAGCAGAGTGTGTTTCATGGATGAGAACTGTGCTGTGTGTTTCCCTTCAGAAACGGAGTTAAATGCCAGGCTCTGTGTCTTCCTACAAGCGAGACTTCGTTTCAGGTAAACGCAGTCACTTTTCAGCTCAAACGAAGCTATATTGTACACGAAGCTCACGCGTTTCTCGCTCTTAACTGAAACGCATTGGATGTTAGAGGGCCTGTGGTTTGTATCAGTTTCAGAAGCAGAGTTGAACTAGATATGGTCCGTGTGTGTAGGAAACACAGTTCTTTTGTTCTGAGCACTCTCACGTTTCCCGCCTTATTAGAGACTCTAGAAAGCAAGAGCGTGCTTCTTGCTCTAAAGCAGAGTGTGTTTCATGGATGAGAACTGTGCTGTGTGTTTCCCTTCAGAAACGGAGTTAAATGCCAGGCTCTGTGTCTTCCTACAAGCGAGACTTCGTTTCAGGTAAACGCAGTCACTTTTCAGCTCAAACGAAGCTATATTGTACACGAAGCTCACACGTTTCTCGCTCTTAACTGAAACGCATTGGATGTTAGAGGGCCTGTGGTTTGTATCAGTTTCAGAAGCAGAGTTGAACTAGATATGGTCCGTGTGTGTAGGAAACACAGTTCTTTTGTTCTGAGCACTCTCACGTTTCCCGCCTTATTAGAGACTCTAGAAAGCAAGAGCGTGCTTCTTGCTCTAAAGCAGAGTGTGTTTCATGGATGAGAACTGTGCTGTGTGTTTCCCTTCAGAAACGGAGTTAAATGCCAGGCTCTGTGTCTTCCTACAAGCGAGACTTCGTTTCAGGTAAACGCAGTCACTTTTCAGCTCAAACGAAGCTATATTGTACACGAAGCTCACACGTTTCTCGCTCTTAACTGAAACGCATTGGATGTTAGAGGGCCTGTGGTTTGTATCAGTTTCAGAAGCAGAGTTGAACTAGATATGGTCCGTGTGTGTAGGAAACACAGTTCTTTTGTTCTGAGCACTCTCACGTTTCCCGCCTTATTAGAGACTCTAGAAAGCAAGAGCGTGCTTCTTGCTCTAAAGCAGAGTGTGTTTCATGGATGAGAACTGTGCTGTGTGTTTCCCTTCAGAAACGGAGTTAAATGCCAGGCTCTGTGTCTTCCTACAAGCGAGACTTCGTTTCAGGTAAACGCAGTCACTTTTCAGCTCAAACGAAGCTATATTGTACACGAAGCTCACACGTTTCTCGCTCTTAACTGAAACGCATTGGATGTTAGAGGGCCTGTGGTTTGTATCAGTTTCAGAAGCAGAGTTGAACTAGATATGGTCCGTGTGTGTAGGAAACACAGTTCTTTTGTTCTGAGCACTCTCACGTTTCCCGCCTTATTAGAGACTCTAGAAAGCAAGAGCGTGCTTCTTGCTCTAAAGCAGAGTGTGTTTCATGGATGAGAACTGTGCTGTGTGTTTCCCTTCAGAAACGGAGTTAAATGCCAGGCTCTGTGTCTTCCTACAAGCGAGACTTCGTTTCAGGTAAACGCAGTCACTTTTCAGCTCAAACGAAGCTATATTGTACACGAAGCTTACACGTTTCTCGCTCTTAACTGAAACGCATTGGATGTTAGAGGGCCTGTGGTTTGTATCAGTTTCAGAAGCAGAGTTGAACTAGATATGGTCCGTGTGTGTAGGAAACACAGTTCTTTTGTTCTGAGCACTCTCACGTTTCCCGCCTTATTAGAGACTCTAGAAAGCAAGAGCGTGCTTCTTGCTCTAAAGCAGAGTGTGTTTCATGGATGAGAACTGTGCTGTGTGTTTCCCTTCAGAAACGGAGTTAAATGCCAGGCTCTGTGTCTTCCTACAAGCGAGACTTCGTTTCAGGTAAACGCAGTCACTTTTCAGCTCAAACGAAGCTATATTGTACACGAAGCTCACACGTTTCTCGCTCTTAACTGAAACGCATTGGATGTTAGAGGGCCCGTGGTTTGTATCAGTTTCAGAAGCAGAGTTGAACTAGATATGGTCCGTGTGTGTAGGAAACACAGTTCTTTTGTTCTGAGCACTCTCACGTTTCCCGCCTTATTAGAGACTCTAGAAAGCAAGAGCGTGCTTCTTGCTCTAAAGCAGAGTGTGTTTCATGGATGAGAACTGTGCTGTGTGTTTCCCTTCAGAAACGGAGTTAAATGCCAGGCTCTGTGTCTTCCTACAAGCGAGACTTCGTTTCAGGTAAACGCAGTCACTTTTCAGCTCAAACGAAGCTATATTGTACACGAAGCTCACACGTTTCTCGCTCTTAACTGAAACGCATTGGATGTTAGAGGGCCTGTGGTTTGTATCAGTTTCAGAAGCAGAGTTGAACTAGATATGGTCCGTGTGTGTAGGAAACACAGTTCTTTTGTTCTGAGCACTCTCACGTTTCCCGCCTTATTAGAGACTCTAGAAAGCAAGAGCGTGCTTCTTGCTCTAAAGCAGAGTGTGTTTCATGGATGAGAACTGTGCTGTGTGTTTCCCTTCAGAAACGGAGTTAAATGCCAGGCTCTGTGTCTTCCTACAAGCGAGACTTCGTTTCAGGTAAACGCAGTCACTTTTCAGCTCAAACGAAGCTATATTGTACACGAAGCTCACACGTTTCTCGCTCTTAACTGAAACGCATTGGATGTTAGAGGGCCTGTGGTTTGTATCAGTTTCAGAAGCAGAGTTGAACTAGATATGGTCCGTGTGTGTAGGAAACACAGTTCTTTTGTTCTGAGCACTCTCACGTTTCCCGCCTTATTAGAGACTCTAGAAAGCAAGAGCGTGCTTCTTGCTCTAAAGCAGAGTGTGTTTCATGGATGAGAACTGTGCTGTGTGTTTCCCTTCAGAAACGGAGTTAAATGCCAGGCTCTGTGTCTTCCTACAAGCGAGACTTCGTTTCAGGTAAACGCAGTCACTTTTCAGCTCAAACGAAGCTATATTGTACACGAAGCTCACACGTTTCTCGCTCTTAACTGAAACGCATTGGATGTTAGAGGGCCTGTGGTTTGTATCAGTTTCAGAAGCAGAGTTGAACTAGATATGGTCCGTGTGTGTAGGAAACACAGTTCTTTTGTTCTGAGCACTCTCACGTTTCCCGCCTTATTAGGGACTCTAGAAAGCAAGAGCGTGCTTCTTGCTCTAAAGCAGAGTGTGTTTCATGGATGAGAACTGTGCTGTGTGTTTCCCTTCAGAAACGGAGTTAAATGCCAGGCTCTGTGTCTTCCTACAAGCGAGACTTCGTTTCAGGTAAACGCAGTCACTTTTCAGCTCAAACGAAGCTATATTATACACGAAGCTCACACGTTTCTCGCTCTTAACTGAAACGCATTGGATGTTAGAGGGCCCGTGGATTGTATCAGTTTCAGAAGCAGAGTTGAACTAGATATGGTCCGTGTGTGTAGGAAACACAGTTCTTTTGTTCTGAGCACTCTCACGTTTCCCGCCTTATTAGGGACTCTAGAAAGCAAGAGCGTGCTTCTTGCTCTAAAGCAGAGTGTGTTTCATGGATGAGAACTGTGCTGTGTGTTTCCCTTCAGAAACGGAGGTAAATGCCAGGCTCTGTGTCTTCCTACAAGCGAGACTTCGTTTCAGGTAAACGCAGTCACTTTTCAGCTCAAACGAAGCTATATTGTACACGAAGCTCACACATTTCTCGCTCTTAACTGAAACGCATTGGATGTTAGAGGACCTGTGGTTTGTATCAGTTTCAGAAGCAGAGTTGAACTAGATATGGTCCGTGTGTGTAGGAAACACAGTTCTTTTGTTCTGAGCACTCTCACGTTTCCCGCCTTATTAGAGACTCTAGAAAGCAAGAGCGTGCTTCTTGCTCTAAAGCAGAGTGTGTTTCATGGATGAGAACTGTGCTGTGTGTTTCCCTTCAGAAACGGAGTTAAATGCCAGGCTCTGTGTCTTCCTACAAGCGAGACTTCGTTTCAGGTAAACGCAGTCACTTTTCAGCTCAAACGAAGCTATATTGTACACGAAGCTCACACGTTTCTCGCTCTTAACTGAAACGCATTGGATGTTAGAGGGCCTGTGGTTTGTATCAGTTTCAGAAGCAGAGTTGAACTAGATATGGTCCGTGTGTGTAGGAAACACAGTTCTTTTGTTCTGAGCACTCTCACGTTTCCCGCCTTATTAGAGACTCTAGAAAGCAAGAGCGTGCTTCTTGCTCTAAAGCAGAGTGTGTTTCATGGATGAGAACTGTGCTGTGTGTTTCCCTTCAGAAACGGAGTTAAATGCCAGGCTCTGTGTCTTCCTACAAGCGAGACTTCGTTTCAGGTAAACGCAGTCACTTTTCAGCTCAAACGAAGCTATATTGTACACGAAGCTCACACGTTTCTCGCTCTTAACTGAAACGCATTGGATGTTAGAGGGCCTGTGGTTTGTATCAGTTTCAGAAGCAGAGTTGAACTAGATATGGTCCGTGTGTGTAGGAAACACAGTTCTTTTGTTCTGAGCACTCTCACGTTTCCCGCCTTATTAGGGACTCTAGAAAGCAAGAGCGTGCTTCTTGCTCTAAAGCAGAGTGTGTTTCATGGATGAGAACTGTGCTGTGTGTTTCCCTTCAGAAACGGAGTTAAATGCCAGGCTCTGTGTCTTCCTACAAGCGAGACTTCGTTTCAGGTAAACGCAGTCACTTTTCAGCTCAAACGAAGCTATATTATACACGAAGCTCACACGTTTCTCGCTCTTAACTGAAACGCATTGGATGTTAGAGGGCCCGTGGATTGTATCAGTTTCAGAAGCAGAGTTGAACTAGATATGGTCCGTGTGTGTAGGAAACACAGTTCTTTTGTTCTGAGCACTCTCACGTTTCCCGCCTTATTAGGGACTCTAGAAAGCAAGAGCGTGCTTCTTGCTCTAAAGCAGAGTGTGTTTCATGGATGAGAACTGTGCTGTGTGTTTCCCTTCAGAAACGGAGTTAAATGCCAGGCTCTGTGTCTTCCTACAAGCGAGACTTCGTTTCAGGTAAACGCAGTCACTTTTCAGCTCAAACGAAGCTATATTGTACACGAAGCTCACACGTTTCTCGCTCTTAACTGAAACGCATTGGATGTTAGAGGGCCTGTGGTTTGTATCAGTTTCAGAAGCAGAGTTGAACTAGATATGGTCCGTGTGTGTAGGAAACACAGTTCTTTTGTTCTGAGCACTCTCACGTTTCCCGCCTTATTAGAGACTCTAGAAAGCAAGAGCGTGCTTCTTGCTCTAAAGCAGAGTGTGTTTCATGGATGAGAACTGTGCTGTGTGTTTCCCTTCAGAAACGGAGTTAAATGCCAGGCTCTGTGTCTTCCTACAAGCGAGACTTCGTTTCAGGTAAACGCAGTCACTTTTCAGCTCAAACGAAGCTATATTGTACACGAAGCTCACACGTTTCTCGCTCTTAACTGAAACGCATTGGATGTTAGAGGGCCTGTGGTTTGTATCAGTTTCAGAAGCAGAGTTGAACTAGATATGGTCCGTGTGTGTAGGAAACACAGTTCTTTTGTTCTGAGCACTCTCACGTTTCCCGCCTTATTAGAGACTCTAGAAAGCAAGAGCGTGCTTCTTGCTCTAAAGCAGAGTGTGTTTCATGGATGAGAACTGTGCTGTGTGTTTCCCTTCAGAAACGGAGTTAAATGCCAGGCTCTGTGTCTTCCTACAAGCGAGACTTCGTTTCAGGTAAACGCAGTCACTTTTCAGCTCAAACGAAGCTATATTGTACACGAAGCTCACACGTTTCTCGCTCTTAACTGAAACGCATTGGATGTTAGAGGGCCTGTGGTTTGTATCAGTTTCAGAAGCAGAGTTGAACTAGATATGGTCCGTGTGTGTAGGAAACACAGTTCTTTTGTTCTGAGCACTCTCATGTTTCCCGCCTTATTAGAGACTCTAGAAAGCAAGAGCGTGCTTCTTGCTCTAAAGCAGAGTGTGTTTCATGGATGAGAACTGTGCTGTGTGTTTCCCTTCAGAAACGGAGTTAAATGCCAGGCTCTGTGTCTTCCTACAAGCGAGACTTCGTTTCAGGTAAACGCAGTCACTTTTCAGCTCAAACGAAGCTATATTGTACACGAAGCTCACACGTTTCTCGCTCTTAACTGAAACGCATTGGATGTTAGAGGGCCTGTGGTTTGTATCAGTTTCAGAAGCAGAGTTGAACTAGATATGGTCCGTGTGTGTAGGAAACACAGTTCTTTTGTTCTGAGCACTCTCACGTTTCCCGCCTTATTAGAGACTCTAGAAAGCAAGAGCGTGCTTCTTGCTCTAAAGCAGAGTGTGTTTCATGGATGAGAACTGTGCTGTGTGTTTCCCTTCAGAAACGGAGTTAAATGCCAGGCTCTGTGTCTTCCTACAAGCGAGACTTCGTTTCAGGTAAACGCAGTCACTTTTCAGCTCAAACGAAGCTATATTGTACACGAAGCTCACACGTTTCTCGCTCTTAACTGAAACGCATTGGATGTTAGAGGGCCTGTGGTTTGTATCAGTTTCAGAAGCAGAGTTGAACTAGATATGGTCCGTGTGTGTAGGAAACACAGTTCTTTTGTTCTGAGCACTCTCACGTTTCCCGCCTTATTAGAGACTCTAGAAAGCAAGAGCGTGCTTCTTGCTCTAAAGCAGAGTGTGTTTCATGGATGAGAACTGTGCTGTGTGTTTCCCTTCAGAAACGGAGTTAAATGCCAGGCTCTGTGTCTTCCTACAAGCGAGACTTCGTTTCAGGTAAACGCAGTCACTTTTCAGCTCAAACGAAGCTATATTGTACACGAAGCTCACACGTTTCTCGCTCTTAACTGAAACGCATTGGATGTTAGAGGGCCTGTGGTTTGTATCAGTTTCAGAAGCAGAGTTGAACTAGATATGGTCCGTGTGTGTAGGAAACACAGTTCTTTTGTTCTGAGCACTCTCACATTTCCCGCCTTATTAGAGACTCTAGAAAGCAAGAGCGTGCTTCTTGCTCTAAAGCAGAGTGTGTTTCATGGATGAGAACTGTGCTGTGTGTTTCCCTTCAGAAACGGAGTTAAATGCCAGGCTCTGTGTCTTCCTACAAGCGAGACTTCGTTTCAGGTAAACGCAGTCACTTTTCAGCTCAAACGAAGCTATATTGTACACGAAGCTCACACGTTTCTCGCTCTTAACTGAAACGCATTGGATGTTAGAGGGCCTGTGGTTTGTATCAGTTTCAGAAGCAGAGTTGAACTAGATATGGTCCGTGTGTGTAGGAAACACAGTTCTTTTGTTCTGAGCACTCTCACGTTTCCCGCCTTATTAGAGACTCTAGAAAGCAAGAGCGTGCTTCTTGCTCTAAAGCAGAGTGTGTTTCATGGATGAGAACTGTGCTGTGTGTTTCCCTTCAGAAACGGAGTTAAATGCCAGGCTCTGTGTCTTCCTACAAGCGAGACTTCGTTTCAGGTAAACGCAGTCACTTTTCAGCTCAAACGAAGCTATATTGTACACGAAGCTCACACGTTTCTCGCTCTTAACTGAAACGCATTGGATGTTAGAGGACCTGTGGTTTGTATCAGTTTCAGAAGCAGAGTTGAACTAGATATGGTCCGTGTGTGTAGGAAACACAGTTCTTTTGTTCTGAGCACTCTCACGTTTCCCGCCTTATTAGAGACTCTAGAAAGCAAGAGCGTGCTTCTTGCTCTAAAGCAGAGTGTGTTTCATGGATGAGAACTGTGCTGTGTGTTTCCCTTCAGAAACGGAGTTAAATGCCAGGCTCTGTGTCTTCCTACAAGCGAGGCTTCGTTTCAGGTAAACGCAGTCACTTTTCAGCTCAAACGAAGCTATATTGTACACGAAGCTCACACGTTTCTCGCTCTTAACTGAAACGCATTGGATGTTAGAGGGCCCGTGGTTTGTATCAGTTTCAGAAGCAGAGTTGAACTAGATATGGTCCGTGTGTGTAGGAAACACAGTTCTTTTGTTCTGAGCACTCTCACGTTTCCCGCCTTATTAGAGACTCTAGAAAGCAAGAGCGTGCTTCTTGCTCTAAAGCAGAGTGTGTTTCATGGATGAGAACTGTGCTGTGTGTTTCCCTTCAGAAACGGAGTTAAATGCCAGGCTCTGTGTCTTCCTACAAGCGAGACTTCGTTTCAGGTAAACGCAGTCACTTTTCAGCTCAAACGAAGCTATATTGTACACGAAGCTCACACGTTTCTCGCTCTTAACTGAAACGCATTGGATGTTAGAGGGCGCGTGGATTGTATCAGTTTCAGAAGCAGAGCTGAACTAGATATGGTCCGTGTGTGTAGGAAACACAGTTCTTTTGTTCTGAGCACTCTCACGTTTCCCGCCTTATTAGGACTCTAGAAAGCAAGAGCGTGCTTCTTGCTCTAAAGCAGAGTGTGTTTCATGGATGAGAACTGTGCTGTGTGTTTCCCTTCAGAAACGGAGTTAAATGCCAGGCTCTGTGTCTTCCTACAAGCGAGACCTCGTTTCAGGTAAACGCAGTCACTTTTCAGCTCAAACGAAGCTATATTGTACACGAAGCTCACACGTTTCTCGCTCTTAACTGAAACGCATTGGATGTTAGAGGACCTGTGGTTTGTATCAGTTTCAGAAGCAGAGTTGAACTAGATATGGTCCGTGTGTGTAGGAAACACAGTTCTTTTGTTCTGAGCACTCTCACGTTTCCCGCCTTATTAGAGACTCTAGAAAGCAAGAGCGTGCTTCTTGCTCTAAAGCAGAGTGTGTTTCATGGATGAGAACTGTGCTGTGTGTTTCCCTTCAGAAACGGAGTTAAATGCCAGGCTCTGTGTCTTCCTACAAGCGAGACTTCGTTTCAGGTAAACGCAGTCACTTTTCAGCTCAAACGAAGCTATATTGTACACGAAGCTCACACGTTTCTCGCTCTTAACTGAAACGCATTGGATGTTAGAGGGCCTGTGGTTTGTATCAGTTTCAGAAGCAGAGTTGAACTAGATATGGTCCGTGTGTGTAGGAAACACAGTTCTTTTGTTCTGAGCACTCTCACGTTTCCCGCCTTATTAGAGACTCTAGAAAGCAAGAGCGTGCTTCTTGCTCTAAAGCAGAGTGTGTTTCATGGATGAGAACTGTGCTGTGTGTTTCCCTTCAGAAACGGAGTTAAATGCCAGGCTCTGTGTCTTCCTACAAGCGAGACTTCGTTTCAGGTAAACGCAGTCACTTTTCAGCTCAAACGAAGCTATATTGTACACGAAGCTCACACGTTTCTCGCTCTTAACTGAAACGCATTGGATGTTAGAGGGCCTGTGGTTTGTATCAGTTTCAGAAGCAGAGTTGAACTAGATATGGTCCGTGTGTGTAGGAAACACAGTTCTTTTGTTCTGAGCACTCTCACATTTCCCGCCTTATTAGAGACTCTAGAAAGCAAGAGCGTGCTTCTTGCTCTAAAGCAGAGTGTGTTTCATGGATGAGAACTGTGCTGTGTGTTTCCCTTCAGAAACGGAGTTAAATGCCAGGCTCTGTGTCTTCCTACAAGCGAGACTTCGTTTCAGGTAAACGCAGTCACTTTTCAGCTCAAACGAAGCTATATTGTACACGAAGCTCACACGTTTCTCGCTCTTAACTGAAACGCATTGGATGTTAGAGGGCCTGTGGTTTGTATCAGTTTCAGAAGCAGAGTTGAACTAGATATGGTCCGTGTGTGTAGGAAACACAGTTCTTTTGTTCTGAGCACTCTCACGTTTCCCGCCTTATTAGAGACTCTAGAAAGCAAGAGCGTGCTTCTTGCTCTAAAGCAGAGTGTGTTTCATGGATGAGAACTGTGCTGTGTGTTTCCCTTCAGAAACGGAGTTAAATGCCAGGCTCTGTGTCTTCCTACAAGCGAGACTTCGTTTCAGGTAAACGCAGTCACTTTTCAGCTCAAACGAAGCTATATTGTACACGAAGCTCACACGTTTCTCGCTCTTAACTGAAACGCATTGGATGTTAGAGGACCTGTGGTTTGTATCAGTTTCAGAAGCAGAGTTGAACTAGATATGGTCCGTGTGTGTAGGAAACACAGTTCTTTTGTTCTGAGCACTCTCACGTTTCCCGCCTTATTAGAGACTCTAGAAAGCAAGAGCGTGCTTCTTGCTCTAAAGCAGAGTGTGTTTCATGGATGAGAACTGTGCTGTGTGTTTCCCTTCAGAAACGGAGTTAAATGCCAGGCTCTGTGTCTTCCTACAAGCGAGGCTTCGTTTCAGGTAAACGCAGTCACTTTTCAGCTCAAACGAAGCTATATTGTACACGAAGCTCACACGTTTCTCGCTCTTAACTGAAACGCATTGGATGTTAGAGGGCCCGTGGTTTGTATCAGTTTCAGAAGCAGAGTTGAACTAGATATGGTCCGTGTGTGTAGGAAACACAGTTCTTTTGTTCTGAGCACTCTCACGTTTCCCGCCTTATTAGAGACTCTAGAAAGCAAGAGCGTGCTTCTTGCTCTAAAGCAGAGTGTGTTTCATGGATGAGAACTGTGCTGTGTGTTTCCCTTCAGAAACGGAGTTAAATGCCAGGCTCTGTGTCTTCCTACAAGCGAGACTTCGTTTCAGGTAAACGCAGTCACTTTTCAGCTCAAACGAAGCTATATTGTACACGAAGCTCACACGTTTCTCGCTCTTAACTGAAACGCATTGGATGTTAGAGGGCGCGTGGATTGTATCAGTTTCAGAAGCAGAGCTGAACTAGATATGGTCCGTGTGTGTAGGAAACACAGTTCTTTTGTTCTGAGCACTCTCACGTTTCCCGCCTTATTAGGACTCTAGAAAGCAAGAGCGTGCTTCTTGCTCTAAAGCAGAGTGTGTTTCATGGATGAGAACTGTGCTGTGTGTTTCCCTTCAGAAACGGAGTTAAATGCCAGGCTCTGTGTCTTCCTACAAGCGAGACTTCGTTTCAGGTAAACGCAGTCACTTTTCAGCTCAAACGAAGCTATATTGTACACGAAGCTCACACGTTTCTCGCTCTTAACTGAAACGCATTGGATGTTAGAGGACCTGTGGTTTGTATCAGTTTCAGAAGCAGAGTTGAACTAGATATGGTCCGTGTGTGTAGGAAACACAGTTCTTTTGTTCTGAGCACTCTCACGTTTCCCGCCTTATTAGAGACTCTAGAAAGCAAGAGCGTGCTTCTTGCTCTAAAGCAGAGTGTGTTTCATGGATGAGAACTGTGCTGTGTGTTTCCCTTCAGAAACGGAGTTAAATGCCAGGCTCTGTGTCTTCCTACAAGCGAGACTTCGTTTCAGGTAAACGCAGTCACTTTTCAGCTCAAACGAAGCTATATTGTACACGAAGCTCACACGTTTCTCGCTCTTAACTGAAACGCATTGGATGTTAGAGGGCCTGTGGTTTGTATCAGTTTCAGAAGCAGAGTTGAACTAGATATGGTCCGTGTGTGTAGGAAACACAGTTCTTTTGTTCTGAGCACTCTCACGTTTCCCGCCTTATTAGAGACTCTAGAAAGCAAGAGCGTGCTTCTTGCTCTAAAGCAGAGTGTGTTTCATGGATGAGAACTGTGCTGTGTGTTTCCCTTCAGAAACGGAGTTAAATGCCAGGCTCTGTGTCTTCCTACAAGCGAGGCTTCGTTTCAGGTAAACGCAGTCACTTTTCAGCTCAAACGAAGCTATATTGTACACGAAGCTCACACGTTTCTCGCTCTTAACTGAAACGCATTGGATGTTAGAGGGCCTGTGGTTTGTATCAGTTTCAGAAGCAGAGTTGAACTAGATATGGTCCGTGTGTGTAGGAAACACAGTTCTTTTGTTCTGAGCACTCTCACGTTTCCCGCCTTATTAGAGACTCTAGAAAGCAAGAGCGTGCTTCTTGCTCTAAAGCAGAGTGTGTTTCATGGATGAGAACTGTGCTGTGTGTTTCCCTTCAGAAACGGAGTTAAATGCCAGGCTCTGTGTCTTCCTACAAGCGAGGCTTCGTTTCAGGTAAACGCAGTCACTTTTCAGCTCAAACGAAGCTATATTGTACACGAAGCTCACACGTTTCTCGCTCTTAACTGAAACGCATTGGATGTTAGAGGGCCTGTGGTTTGTATCAGTTTCAGAAGCAGAGTTGAACTAGATATGGTCCGTGTGTGTAGGAAACACAGTTCTTTTGTTCTGAGCACTCTCACGTTTCCCGCCTTATTAGAGACTCTAGAAAGCAAGAGCGTGCTTCTTGCTCTAAAGCAGAGTGTGTTTCATGGATGAGAACTGTGCTGTGTGTTTCCCTTCAGAAACGGAGTTAAATGCCAGGCTCTGTGTCTTCCTACAAGCGAGACTTCGTTTCAGGTAAACGCAGTCACTTTTCAGCTCAAACGAAGCTATATTGTACACGAAGCTCACACGTTTCTCGCTCTTAACTGAAACGCATTGGATGTTAGAGGGCCTGTGGTTTGTATCAGTTTCAGAAGCAGAGTTGAACTAGATATGGTCCGTGTGTGTAGGAAACACAGTTCTTTTGTTCTGAGCACTCTCACGTTTCCCGCCTTATTAGAGACTCTAGAAAGCAAGAGCGTGCTTCTTGCTCTAAAGCAGAGTGTGTTTCATGGATGAGAACTGTGCTGTGTGTTTCCCTTCAGAAACGGAGTTAAATGCCAGGCTCTGTGTCTTCCTACAAGCGAGACTTCGTTTCAGGTAAACGCAGTCACTTTTCAGCTCAAACGAAGCTATATTGTACACGAAGCTCACACGTTTCTCGCTCTTAACTGAAACGCATTGGATGTTAGAGGGCCTGTGGTTTGTATCAGTTTCAGAAGCAGAGTTGAACTAGATATGGTCCGTGTGTGTAGGAAACACAGTTCTTTTGTTCTGAGCACTCTCACGTTTCCCGCCTTATTAGAGACTCTAGAAAGCAAGAGCGTGCTTCTTGCTCTAAAGCAGAGTGTGTTTCATGGATGAGAACTGTGCTGTGTGTTTCCCTTCAGAAACGGAGTTAAATGCCAGGCTCTGTGTCTTCCTACAAGCGAGACTTCGTTTCAGGTAAACGCAGTCACTTTTCAGCTCAAACGAAGCTATATTGTACACGAAGCTCACACGTTTCTCGCTCTTAACTGAAACGCATTGGATGTTAGAGGGCGCGTGGATTGTATCAGTTTCAGAAGCAGAGCTGAACTAGATATGGTCCGTGTGTGTAGGAAACACAGTTCTTTTGTTCTGAGCACTCTCACGTTTCCCGCCTTATTAGGACTCTAGAAAGCAAGAGCGTGCTTCTTGCTCTAAAGCAGAGTGTGTTTCATGGATGAGAACTGTGCTGTGTGTTTCCCTTCAGAAACGGAGTTAAATGCCAGGCTCTGTGTCTTCCTACAAGCGAGACTTCGTTTCAGGTAAACGCAGTCACTTTTCAGCTCAAACGAAGCTATATTGTACACGAAGCTCACACGTTTCTCGCTCTTAACTGAAACGCATTGGATGTTAGAGGACCTGTGGTTTGTATCAGTTTCAGAAGCAGAGTTGAACTAGATATGGTCCGTGTGTGTAGGAAACACAGTTCTTTTGTTCTGAGCACTCTCACGTTTCCCGCCTTATTAGAGACTCTAGAAAGCAAGAGCGTGCTTCTTGCTCTAAAGCAGAGTGTGTTTCATGGATGAGAACTGTGCTGTGTGTTTCCCTTCAGAAACGGAGTTAAATGCCAGGCTCTGTGTCTTCCTACAAGCGAGACTTCGTTTCAGGTAAACGCAGTCACTTTTCAGCTCAAACGAAGCTATATTGTACACGAAGCTCACACGTTTCTCGCTCTTAACTGAAACGCATTGGATGTTAGAGGGCCTGTGGTTTGTATCAGTTTCAGAAGCAGAGTTGAACTAGATATGGTCCGTGTGTGTAGGAAACACAGTTCTTTTGTTCTGAGCACTCTCACGTTTCCCGCCTTATTAGAGACTCTAGAAAGCAAGAGCGTGCTTCTTGCTCTAAAGCAGAGTGTGTTTCATGGATGAGAACTGTGCTGTGTGTTTCCCTTCAGAAACGGAGTTAAATGCCAGGCTCTGTGTCTTCCTACAAGCGAGGCTTCGTTTCAGGTAAACGCAGTCACTTTTCAGCTCAAACGAAGCTATATTGTACACGAAGCTCACACGTTTCTCGCTCTTAACTGAAACGCATTGGATGTTAGAGGGCCTGTGGTTTGTATCAGTTTCAGAAGCAGAGTTGAACTAGATATGGTCCGTGTGTGTAGGAAACACAGTTCTTTTGTTCTGAGCACTCTCACGTTTCCCGCCTTATTAGAGACTCTAGAAAGCAAGAGCGTGCTTCTTGCTCTAAAGCAGAGTGTGTTTCATGGATGAGAACTGTGCTGTGTGTTTCCCTTCAGAAACGGAGTTAAATGCCAGGCTCTGTGTCTTCCTACAAGCGAGACTTCGTTTCAGGTAAACGCAGTCACTTTTCAGCTCAAACGAAGCTATATTGTACACGAAGCTCACACGTTTCTCGCTCTTAACTGAAACGCATTGGATGTTAGAGGGCCTGTGGTTTGTATCAGTTTCAGAAGCAGAGTTGAACTAGATATGGTCCGTGTGTGTAGGAAACACAGTTCTTTTGTTCTGAGCACTCTCACGTTTCCCGCCTTATTAGAGACTCTAGAAAGCAAGAGCGTGCTTCTTGCTCTAAAGCAGAGTGTGTTTCATGGATGAGAACTGTGCTGTGTGTTTCCCTTCAGAAACGGAGTTAAATGCCAGGCTCTGTGTCTTCCTACAAGCGAGACTTCGTTTCAGGTAAACGCAGTCACTTTTCAGCTCAAACGAAGCTATATTGTACACGAAGCTCACACGTTTCTCGCTCTTAACTGAAACGCATTGGATGTTAGAGGGCCTGTGGTTTGTATCAGTTTCAGAAGCAGAGTTGAACTAGATATGGTCCGTGTGTGTAGGAAACACAGTTCTTTTGTTCTGAGCACTCTCACGTTTCCCGCCTTATTAGAGACTCTAGAAAGCAAGAGCGTGCTTCTTGCTCTAAAGCAGAGTGTGTTTCATGGATGAGAACTGTGCTGTGTGTTTCCCTTCAGAAACGGAGTTAAATGCCAGGCTCTGTGTCTTCCTACAAGCGAGACTTCGTTTCAGGTAAACGCAGTCACTTTTCAGCTCAAACGAAGCTATATTGTACACGAAGCTCACACGTTTCTCGCTCTTAACTGAAACGCATTGGATGTTAGAGGGCGCGTGGATTGTATCAGTTTCAGAAGCAGAGCTGAACTAGATATGGTCCGTGTGTGTAGGAAACACAGTTCTTTTGTTCTGAGCACTCTCACGTTTCCCGCCTTATTAGGACTCTAGAAAGCAAGAGCGTGCTTCTTGCTCTAAAGCAGAGTGTGTTTCATGGATGAGAACTGTGCTGTGTGTTTCCCTTCAGAAACGGAGTTAAATGCCAGGCTCTGTGTCTTCCTACAAGCGAGACTTCGTTTCAGGTAAACGCAGTCACTTTTCAGCTCAAACGAAGCTATATTGTACACGAAGCTCACACGTTTCTCGCTCTTAACTGAAACGCATTGGATGTTAGAGGACCTGTGGTTTGTATCAGTTTCAGAAGCAGAGTTGAACTAGATATGGTCCGTGTGTGTAGGAAACACAGTTCTTTTGTTCTGAGCACTCTCACGTTTCCCGCCTTATTAGAGACTCTAGAAAGCAAGAGCGTGCTTCTTGCTCTAAAGCAGAGTGTGTTTCATGGATGAGAACTGTGCTGTGTGTTTCCCTTCAGAAACGGAGTTAAATGCCAGGCTCTGTGTCTTCCTACAAGCGAGACTTCGTTTCAGGTAAACGCAGTCACTTTTCAGCTCAAACGAAGCTATATTGTACACGAAGCTCACACGTTTCTCGCTCTTAACTGAAACGCATTGGATGTTAGAGGGCCTGTGGTTTGTATCAGTTTCAGAAGCAGAGTTGAACTAGATATGGTCCGTGTGTGTAGGAAACACAGTTCTTTTGTTCTGAGCACTCTCACGTTTCCCGCCTTATTAGAGACTCTAGAAAGCAAGAGCGTGCTTCTTGCTCTAAAGCAGAGTGTGTTTCATGGATGAGAACTGTGCTGTGTGTTTCCCTTCAGAAACGGAGTTAAATGCCAGGCTCTGTGTCTTCCTACAAGCGAGGCTTCGTTTCAGGTAAACGCAGTCACTTTTCAGCTCAAACGAAGCTATATTGTACACGAAGCTCACACGTTTCTCGCTCTTAACTGAAACGCATTGGATGTTAGAGGGCCTGTGGTTTGTATCAGTTTCAGAAGCAGAGTTGAACTAGATATGGTCCGTGTGTGTAGGAAACACAGTTCTTTTGTTCTGAGCACTCTCACGTTTCCCGCCTTATTAGAGACTCTAGAAAGCAAGAGCGTGCTTCTTGCTCTAAAGCAGAGTGTGTTTCATGGATGAGAACTGTGCTGTGTGTTTCCCTTCAGAAACGGAGTTAAATGCCAGGCTCTGTGTCTTCCTACAAGCGAGACTTCGTTTCAGGTAAACGCAGTCACTTTTCAGCTCAAACGAAGCTATATTGTACACGAAGCTCACACGTTTCTCGCTCTTAACTGAAACGCATTGGATGTTAGAGGGCCTGTGGTTTGTATCAGTTTCAGAAGCAGAGTTGAACTAGATATGGTCCGTGTGTGTAGGAAACACAGTTCTTTTGTTCTGAGCACTCTCACGTTTCCCGCCTTATTAGAGACTCTAGAAAGCAAGAGCGTGCTTCTTGCTCTAAAGCAGAGTGTGTTTCATGGATGAGAACTGTGCTGTGTGTTTCCCTTCAGAAACGGAGTTAAATGCCAGGCTCTGTGTCTTCCTACAAGCGAGACTTCGTTTCAGGTAAACGCAGTCACTTTTCAGCTCAAACGAAGCTATATTGTACACGAAGCTCACACGTTTCTCGCTCTTAACTGAAACGCATTGGATGTTAGAGGGCCTGTGGTTTGTATCAGTTTCAGAAGCAGAGTTGAACTAGATATGGTCCGTGTGTGTAGGAAACACAGTTCTTTTGTTCTGAGCACTCTCACGTTTCCCGCCTTATTAGAGACTCTAGAAAGCAAGAGCGTGCTTCTTGCTCTAAAGCAGAGTGTGTTTCATGGATGAGAACTGTGCTGTGTGTTTCCCTTCAGAAACGGAGTTAAATGCCAGGCTCTGTGTCTTCCTACAAGCGAGACTTCGTTTCAGGTAAACGCAGTCACTTTTCAGCTCAAACGAAGCTATATTGTACACGAAGCTCACACGTTTCTCGCTCTTAACTGAAACGCATTGGATGTTAGAGGGCCTGTGGTTTGTATCAGTTTCAGAAGCAGAGTTGAACTAGATATGGTCCGTGTGTGTAGGAAACACAGTTCTTTTGTTCTGAGCACTCTCACGTTTCCCGCCTTATTAGAGACTCTAGAAAGCAAGAGCGTGCTTCTTGCTCTAAAGCAGAGTGTGTTTCATGGATGAGAACTGTGCTGTGTGTTTCCCTTCAGAAACGGAGTTAAATGCCAGGCTCTGTGTCTTCCTACAAGCGAGACTTCGTTTCAGGTAAACGCAGTCACTTTTCAGCTCAAACGAAGCTATATTGTACACGAAGCTCACACGTTTCTCGCTCTTAACTGAAACGCATTGGATGTTAGAGGGCCTGTGGTTTGTATCAGTTTCAGAAGCAGAGTTGAACTAGATATGGTCCGTGTGTGTAGGAAACACAGTTCTTTTGTTCTGAGCACTCTCACGTTTCCCGCCTTATTAGAGACTCTAGAAAGCAAGAGCGTGCTTCTTGCTCTAAAGCAGAGTGTGTTTCATGGATGAGAACTGTGCTGTGTGTTTCCCTTCAGAAACGGAGTTAAATGCCAGGCTCTGTGTCTTCCTACAAGCGAGACTTCGTTTCAGGTAAACGCAGTCACTTTTCAGCTCAAACGAAGCTATATTGTACACGAAGCTCACACGTTTCTCGCTCTTAACTGAAACGCATTGGATGTTAGAGGGCCTGTGGTTTGTATCAGTTTCAGAAGCAGAGTTGAACTAGATATGGTCCGTGTGTGTAGGAAACACAGTTCTTTTGTTCTGAGCACTCTCACGTTTCCCGCCTTATTAGAGACTCTAGAAAGCAAGAGCGTGCTTCTTGCTCTAAAGCAGAGTGTGTTTCATGGATGAGAACTGTGCTGTGTGTTTCCCTTCAGAAACGGAGTTAAATGCCAGGCTCTGTGTCTTCCTACAAGCGAGACTTCGTTTCAGGTAAACGCAGTCACTTTTCAGCTCAAACGAAGCTATATTGTACACGAAGCTCACACGTTTCTCGCTCTTAACTGAAACGCATTGGATGTTAGAGGGCCTGTGGTTTGTATCAGTTTCAGAAGCAGAGTTGAACTAGATATGGTCCGTGTGTGTAGGAAACACAGTTCTTTTGTTCTGAGCACTCTCACGTTTCCCGCCTTATTAGAGACTCTAGAAAGCAAGAGCGTGCTTCTTGCTCTAAAGCAGAGTGTGTTTCATGGATGAGAACTGTGCTGTGTGTTTCCCTTCAGAAACGGAGTTAAATGCCAGGCTCTGTGTCTTCCTACAAGCGAGACTTCGTTTCAGGTAAACGCAGTCACTTTTCAGCTCAAACGAAGCTATATTGTACACGAAGCTCACACGTTTCTCGCTCTTAACTGAAACGCATTGGATGTTAGAGGGCCCGTGGATTGTATCAGTTTCAGAAGCAGAGTTGAACTAGATATGGTCCGTGTGTGTAGGAAACACAGTTCTTTTGTTCTGAGCACTCTCACGTTTCCCGCCTTATTAGAGACTCTAGAAAGCAAGAGCGTGCTTCTTGCTCTAAAGCAGAGTGTGTTTCATGGATGAGAACTGTGCTGTGTGTTTCCCTTCAGAAACGGAGTTAAATGCCAGGCTCTGTGTCTTCCTACAAGCGAGACTTCGTTTCAGGTAAACGCAGTCACTTTTCAGCTCAAACGAAGCTATATTGTACACGAAGCTCACACGTTTCTCGCTCTTAACTGAAACGCATTGGATGTTAGAGGGCCTGTGGTTTGTATCAGTTTCAGAAGCAGAGTTGAACTAGATATGGTCCGTGTGTGTAGGAAACACAGTTCTTTTGTTCTGAGCACTCTCACGTTTCCCGCCTTATTAGAGACTCTAGAAAGCAAGAGCGTGCTTCTTGCTCTAAAGCAGAGTGTGTTTCATGGATGAGAACTGTGCTGTGTGTTTCCCTTCAGAAACGGAGTTAAATGCCAGGCTCTGTGTCTTCCTACAAGCGAGACTTCGTTTCAGGTAAACGCAGTCACTTTTCAGCTCAAACGAAGCTATATTGTACACGAAGCTCACACGTTTCTCGCTCTTAACTGAAACGCATTGGATGTTAGAGGGCCTGTGGTTTGTATCAGTTTCAGAAGCAGAGTTGAACTAGATATGGTCCGTGTGTGTAGGAAACACAGTTCTTTTGTTCTGAGCACTCTCACGTTTCCCGCCTTATTAGAGACTCTAGAAAGCAAGAGCGTGCTTCTTGCTCTAAAGCAGAGTGTGTTTCATGGATGAGAACTGTGCTGTGTGTTTCCCTTCAGAAACGGAGTTAAATGCCAGGCTCTGTGTCTTCCTACAAGCGAGACTTCGTTTCAGGTAAACGCAGTCACTTTTCAGCTCAAACGAAGCTATATTGTACACGAAGCTCACACGTTTCTCGCTCTTAACTGAAACGCATTGGATGTTAGAGGGCCTGTGGTTTGTATCAGTTTCAGAAGCAGAGTTGAACTAGATATGGTCCGTGTGTGTAGGAAACACAGTTCTTTTGTTCTGAGCACTCTCACGTTTCCCGCCTTATTAGAGACTCTAGAAAGCAAGAGCGTGCTTCTTGCTCTAAAGCAGAGTGTGTTTCATGGATGAGAACTGTGCTGTGTGTTTCCCTTCAGAAACGGAGTTAAATGCCAGGCTCTGTGTCTTCCTACAAGCGAGACTTCGTTTCAGGTAAACGCAGTCACTTTTCAGCTCAAACGAAGCTATATTGTACACGAAGCTCACACGTTTCTCGCTCTTAACTGAAACGCATTGGATGTTAGAGGGCCTGTGGTTTGTATCAGTTTCAGAAGCAGAGTTGAACTAGATATGGTCCGTGTGTGTAGGAAACACAGTTCTTTTGTTCTGAGCACTCTCACGTTTCCCGCCTTATTAGAGACTCTAGAAAGCAAGAGCGTGCTTCTTGCTCTAAAGCAGAGTGTGTTTCATGGATGAGAACTGTGCTGTGTGTTTCCCTTCAGAAACGGAGTTAAATGCCAGGCTCTGTGTCTTCCTACAAGCGAGACTTCGTTTCAGGTAAACGCAGTCACTTTTCAGCTCAAACGAAGCTATATTGTACACGAAGCTCACACGTTTCTCGCTCTTAACTGAAACGCATTGGATGTTAGAGGGCCCGTGGATTGTATCAGTTTCAGAAGCAGAGTTGAACTAGATATGGTCCGTGTGTGTAGGAAACACAGTTCTTTTGTTCTGAGCACTCTCACGTTTCCCGCCTTATTAGGGACTCTAGAAAGCAAGAGCGTGCTTCTTGCTCTAAAGCAGAGTGTGTTTCATGGATGAGAACTGTGCTGTGTGTTTCCCTTCAGAAACGGAGTTAAATGCCAGGCTCTGTGTCTTCCTACAAGCGAGGCTTCGTTTCAGGTAAACGCAGTCACTTTTCAGCTCAAACGAAGCTATATTGTACACGAAGCTCACACGTTTCTCGCTCTTAACTGAAACGCATTGGATGTTAGAGGGCCTGTGGTTTGTATCAGTTTCAGAAGCAGAGTTGAACTAGATATGGTCCGTGTGTGTAGGAAACACAGTTCTTTTGTTCTGAGCACTCTCACGTTTCCCGCCTTATTAGAGACTCTAGAAAGCAAGAGCGTGCTTCTTGCTCTAAAGCAGAGTGTGTTTCATGGATGAGAACTGTGCTGTGTGTTTCCCTTCAGAAACGGAGTTAAATGCCAGGCTCTGTGTCTTCCTACAAGCGAGACTTCGTTTCAGGTAAACGCAGTCACTTTTCAGCTCAAACGAAGCTATATTGTACACGAAGCTCACACGTTTCTCGCTCTTAACTGAAACGCATTGGATGTTAGAGGGCCTGTGGTTTGTATCAGTTTCAGAAGCAGAGTTGAACTAGATATGGTCCGTGTGTGTAGGAAACACAGTTCTTTTGTTCTGAGCACTCTCACGTTTCCCGCCTTATTAGAGACTCTAGAAAGCAAGAGCGTGCTTCTTGCTCTAAAGCAGAGTGTGTTTCATGGATGAGAACTGTGCTGTGTGTTTCCCTTCAGAAACGGAGTTAAATGCCAGGCTCTGTGTCTTCCTACAAGCGAGACTTCGTTTCAGGTAAACGCAGTCACTTTTCAGCTCAAACGAAGCTATATTGTACACGAAGCTCACACGTTTCTCGCTCTTAACTGAAACGCATTGGATGTTAGAGGGCCTGTGGTTTGTATCAGTTTCAGAAGCAGAGTTGAACTAGATATGGTCCGTGTGTGTAGGAAACACAGTTCTTTTGTTCTGAGCACTCTCACGTTTCCCGCCTTATTAGAGACTCTAGAAAGCAAGAGCGTGCTTCTTGCTCTAAAGCAGAGTGTGTTTCATGGATGAGAACTGTGCTGTGTGTTTCCCTTCAGAAACGGAGTTAAATGCCAGGCTCTGTGTCTTCCTACAAGCGAGACTTCGTTTCAGGTAAACGCAGTCACTTTTCAGCTCAAACGAAGCTATATTGTACACGAAGCTCACACGTTTCTCGCTCTTAACTGAAACGCATTGGATGTTAGAGGGCCTGTGGTTTGTATCAGTTTCAGAAGCAGAGTTGAACTAGATATGGTCCGTGTGTGTAGGAAACACAGTTCTTTTGTTCTGAGCACTCTCACGTTTCCCGCCTTATTAGAGACTCTAGAAAGCAAGAGCGTGCTTCTTGCTCTAAAGCAGAGTGTGTTTCATGGATGAGAACTGTGCTGTGTGTTTCCCTTCAGAAACGGAGTTAAATGCCAGGCTCTGTGTCTTCCTACAAGCGAGACTTCGTTTCAGGTAAACGCAGTCACTTTTCAGCTCAAACGAAGCTATATTGTACACGAAGCTCACACGTTTCTCGCTCTTAACTGAAACGCATTGGATGTTAGAGGGCCCGTGGATTGTATCAGTTTCAGAAGCAGAGTTGAACTAGATATGGTCCGTGTGTGTAGGAAACACAGTTCTTTTGTTCTGAGCACTCTCACGTTTCCCGCCTTATTAGAGACTCTAGAAAGCAAGAGCGTGCTTCTTGCTCTAAAGCAGAGTGTGTTTCATGGATGAGAACTGTGCTGTGTGTTTCCCTTCAGAAACGGAGTTAAATGCCAGGCTCTGTGTCTTCCTACAAGCGAGACTTCGTTTCAGGTAAACGCAGTCACTTTTCAGCTCAAACGAAGCTATATTGTACACGAAGCTCACACGTTTCTCGCTCTTAACTGAAACGCATTGGATGTTAGAGGGCCTGTGGTTTGTATCAGTTTCAGAAGCAGAGTTGAACTAGATATGGTCCGTGTGTGTAGGAAACACAGTTCTTTTGTTCTGAGCACTCTCACGTTTCCCGCCTTATTAGAGACTCTAGAAAGCAAGAGCGTGCTTCTTGCTCTAAAGCAGAGTGTGTTTCATGGATGAGAACTGTGCTGTGTGTTTCCCTTCAGAAACGGAGTTAAATGCCAGGCTCTGTGTCTTCCTACAAGCGAGACTTCGTTTCAGGTAAACGCAGTCACTTTTCAGCTCAAACGAAGCTATATTGTACACGAAGCTCACACGTTTCTCGCTCTTAACTGAAACGCATTGGATGTTAGAGGGCCTGTCGTTTGTATCAGTTTCAGAAGCAGAGTTGAACTAGATATGGTCCGTGTGTGTAGGAAACACAGTTCTTTTGTTCTGAGCACTCTCACGTTTCCCGCCTTATTAGAGACTCTAGAAAGCAAGAGCGTGCTTCTTGCTCTAAAGCAGAGTGTGTTTCATGGATGAGAACTGTGCTGTGTGTTTCCCTTCAGAAACGGAGTTAAATGCCAGGCTCTGTGTCTTCCTACAAGCGAGACTTCGTTTCAGGTAAACGCAGTCACTTTTCAGCTCAAACGAAGCTATATTGTACACGAAGCTCACACGTTTCTCGCTCTTAACTGAAACGCATTGGATGTTAGAGGGCCTGTGGTTTGTATCAGTTTCAGAAGCAGAGTTGAACTAGATATGGTCCGTGTGTGTAGGAAACACAGTTCTTTTGTTCTGAGCACTCTCACGTTTCCCGCCTTATTAGAGACTCTAGAAAGCAAGAGCGTGCTTCTTGCTCTAAAGCAGAGTGTGTTTCATGGATGAGAACTGTGCTGTGTGTTTCCCTTCAGAAACGGAGTTAAATGCCAGGCTCTGTGTCTTCCTACAAGCGAGACTTCGTTTCAGGTAAACGCAGTCACTTTTCAGCTCAAACGAAGCTATATTGTACACGAAGCTCACACGTTTCTCGCTCTTAACTGAAACGCATTGGATGTTAGAGGGCCTGTGGTTTGTATCAGTTTCAGAAGCAGAGTTGAACTAGATATGGTCCGTGTGTGTAGGAAACACAGTTCTTTTGTTCTGAGCACTCTCACGTTTCCCGCCTTATTAGAGACTCTAGAAAGCAAGAGCGTGCTTCTTGCTCTAAAGCAGAGTGTGTTTCATGGATGAGAACTGTGCTGTGTGTTTCCCTTCAGAAACGGAGTTAAATGCCAGGCTCTGTGTCTTCCTACAAGCGAGACTTCGTTTCAGGTAAACGCAGTCACTTTTCAGCTCAAACGAAGCTATATTGTACACGAAGCTCACACGTTTCTCGCTCTTAACTGAAACGCATTGGATGTTAGAGGGCCCGTGGATTGTATCAGTTTCAGAAGCAGAGTTGAACTAGATATGGTCCGTGTGTGTAGGAAACACAGTTCTTTTGTTCTGAGCACTCTCACGTTTCCCGCCTTATTAGGGACTCTAGAAAGCAAGAGAGTGCTTCTTGCTCTAAAGCAGAGTGTGTTTCATGGATGAGAACTGTGCTGTGTGTTTCCCTTCAGAAACGGAGTTAAATGCCAGGCTCTGTGTCTTCCTACAAGCGAGACTTCGTTTCAGGTAAACGCAGTCACTTTTCAGCTCAAACGAAGCTATATTATACACGAAGCTCACACGTTTCTCGCTCTTAACTGAAACGCATTGGATGTTAGAGGGCCCGTGGATTGTATCAGTTTCAGAAGCAGAGTTGAACTAGATATGGTCCGTGTGTGTAGGAAACACAGTTCTTTTGTTCTGAGCACTCTCACGTTTCCCGCCTTATTAGGGACTCTAGAAAGCAAGAGCGTGCTTCTTGCTCTAAAGCAGAGTGTGTTTCATGGATGAGAACTGTGCTGTGTGTTTCCCTTCAGAAACGGAGTTAAATGCCAGGCTCTGTGTCTTCCTACAAGCGAGACTTCGTTTCAGGTAAACGCAGTCACTTTTCAGCTCAAACGAAGCTATATTGTACACGAAGCTCACACGTTTCTCGCTCTTAACTGAAACGCATTGGATGTTAGAGGGCCTGTGGTTTGTATCAGTTTCAGAAGCAGAGTTGAACTAGATATGGTCCGTGTGTGTAGGAAACACAGTTCTTTTGTTCTGAGCACTCTCACGTTTCCCGCCTTATTAGAGACTCTAGAAAGCAAGAGCATGCTTCTTGCTCTAAAGCAGAGTGTGTTTCATGGATGAGAACTGTGCTGTGTGTTTCCCTTCAGAAACGGAGTTAAATGCCAGGCTCTGTGTCTTCCTACAAGCGAGACTTCGTTTCAGGTAAACGCAGTCACTTTTCAGCTCAAACGAAGCTATATTGTACACGAAGCTCACACGTTTCTCGCTCTTAACTGAAACGCATTGGATGTTAGAGGGCCTGTGGTTTGTATCAGTTTCAGAAGCAGAGTTGAACTAGATATGGTCCGTGTGTGTAGGAAACACAGTTCTTTTGTTCTGAGCACTCTCACGTTTCCCGCCTTATTAGAGACTCTAGAAAGCAAGAGCGTGCTTCTTGCTCTAAAGCAGAGTGTGTTTCATGGATGAGAACTGTGCTGTGTGTTTCCCTTCAGAAACGGAGTTAAATGCCAGGCTCTGTGTCTTCCTACAAGCGAGACTTCGTTTCAGGTAAACGCAGTCACTTTTCAGCTCAAACGAAGCTATATTGTACACGAAGCTCACACGTTTCTCGCTCTTAACTGAAACGCATTGGATGTTAGAGGGCCTGTGGTTTGTATCAGTTTCAGAAGCAGAGTTGAACTAGATATGGTCCGTGTGTGTAGGAAACACAGTTCTTTTGTTCTGAGCACTCTCACGTTTCCCGCCTTATTAGAGACTCTAGAAAGCAAGAGCGTGCTTCTTGCTCTAAAGCAGAGTGTGTTTCATGGATGAGAACTGTGCTGTGTGTTTCCCTTCAGAAACGGAGTTAAATGCCAGGCTCTGTGTCTTCCTACAAGCGAGACTTCGTTTCAGGTAAACGCAGTCACTTTTCAGCTCAAACGAAGCTATATTGTACACGAAGCTCACACGTTTCTCGCTCTTAACTGAAACGCATTGGATGTTAGAGGGCCTGTGGTTTGTATCAGTTTCAGAAGCAGAGTTGAACTAGATATGGTCCGTGTGTGTAGGAAACACAGTTCTTTTGTTCTGAGCACTCTCACGTTTCCCGCCTTATTAGAGACTCTAGAAAGCAAGAGCGTGCTTCTTGCTCTAAAGCAGAGTGTGTTTCATGGATGAGAACTGTGCTGTGTGTTTCCCTTCAGAAACGGAGTTAAATGCCAGGCTCTGTGTCTTCCTACAAGCGAGACTTCGTTTCAGGTAAACGCAGTCACTTTTCAGCTCAAACGAAGCTATATTGTACACGAAGCTCACACGTTTCTCGCTCTTAACTGAAACGCATTGGATGTTAGAGGGCCTGTGGTTTGTATCAGTTTCAGAAGCAGAGTTGAACTAGATATGGTCCGTGTGTGTAGGAAACACAGTTCTTTTGTTCTGAGCACTCTCACGTTTCCCGCCTTATTAGAGACTCTAGAAAGCAAGAGCGTGCTTCTTGCTCTAAAGCAGAGTGTGTTTCATGGATGAGAACTGTGCTGTGTGTTTCCCTTCAGAAACGGAGTTAAATGCCAGGCTCTGTGTCTTCCTACAAGCGAGACTTCGTTTCAGGTAAACGCAGTCACTTTTCAGCTCAAACGAAGCTATATTGTACACGAAGCTCACACGTTTCTCGCTCTTAACTGAAACGCATTGGATGTTAGAGGGCCTGTGGTTTGTATCAGTTTCAGAAGCAGAGTTGAACTAGATATGGTCCGTGTGTGTAGGAAACACAGTTCTTTTGTTCTGAGCACTCTCACGTTTCCCGCCTTATTAGAGACTCTAGAAAGCAAGAGCGTGCTTCTTGCTCTAAAGCAGAGTGTGTTTCATGGATGAGAACTGTGCTGTGTGTTTCCCTTCAGAAACGGAGTTAAATGCCAGGCTCTGTGTCTTCCTACAAGCGAGACTTCGTTTCAGGTAAACGCAGTCACTTTTCAGCTCAAACGAAGCTATATTGTACACGAAGCTCACACGTTTCTCGCTCTTAACTGAAACGCATTGGATGTTAGAGGGCCTGTGGTTTGTATCAGTTTCAGAAGCAGAGTTGAACTAGATATGGTCCGTGTGTGTAGGAAACACAGTTCTTTTGTTCTGAGCACTCTCACGTTTCCCGCCTTATTAGAGACTCTAGAAAGCAAGAGCGTGCTTCTTGCTCTAAAGCAGAGTGTGTTTCATGGATGAGAACTGTGCTGTGTGTTTCCCTTCAGAAACGGAGTTAAATGCCAGGCTCTGTGTCTTCCTACAAGCGAGACTTCGTTTCAGGTAAACGCAGTCACTTTTCAGCTCAAACGAAGCTATATTGTACACGAAGCTCACACGTTTCTCGCTCTTAACTGAAACGCATTGGATGTTAGAGGGCCTGTGGATTGTATCAGTTTCAGAAGCAGAGTTGAACTAGATATGGTCCGTGTGTGTAGGAAACACAGTTCTTTTGTTCTGAGCACTCTCACGTTTCCCGCCTTATTAGGGACTCTAGAAAGCAAGAGCGTGCTTCTTGCTCTAAAGCAGAGTGTGTTTCATGGATGAGAACTGTGCTGTGTGTTTCCCTTCAGAAACGGAGTTAAATGCCAGGCTCTGTGTCTTCCTACAAGCGAGACTTCGTTTCAGGTAAACGCAGTCACTTTTCAGCTCAAACGAAGCTATATTGTACACGAAGCTCACACGTTTCTCGCTCTTAACTGAAACGCATTGGATGTTAGAGGGCCTGTGGTTTGTATCAGTTTCAGAAGCAGAGTTGAACTAGATATGGTCCGTGTGTGTAGGAAACACAGTTCTTTTGTTCTGAGCACTCTCACGTTTCCCGCCTTATTAGAGACTCTAGAAAGCAAGAGCGTGCTTCTTGCTCTAAAGCAGAGTGTGTTTCATGGATGAGAACTGTGCTGTGTGTTTCCCTTCAGAAACGGAGTTAAATGCCAGGCTCTGTGTCTTCCTACAAGCGAGACTTCGTTTCAGGTAAACGCAGTCACTTTTCAGCTCAAACGAAGCTATATTGTACACGAAGCTCACACGTTTCTCGCTCTTAACTGAAACGCATTGGATGTTAGAGGGCCTGTGGTTTGTATCAGTTTCAGAAGCAGAGTTGAACTAGATATGGTCCGTGTGTGTAGGAAACACAGTTCTTTTGTTCTGAGCACTCTCACGTTTCCCGCCTTATTAGAGACTCTAGAAAGCAAGAGCGTGCTTCTTGCTCTAAAGCAGAGTGTGTTTCATGGATGAGAACTGTGCTGTGTGTTTCCCTTCAGAAACGGAGTTAAATGCCAGGCTCTGTGTCTTCCTACAAGCGAGACTTCGTTTCAGGTAAACGCAGTCACTTTTCAGCTCAAACGAAGCTATATTGTACACGAAGCTCACACGTTTCTCGCTCTTAACTGAAACGCATTGGATGTTAGAGGGCCTGTGGTTTGTATCAGTTTCAGAAGCAGAGTTGAACTAGATATGGTCCGTGTGTGTAGGAAACACAGTTCTTTTGTTCTGAGCACTCTCACGTTTCCCGCCTTATTAGAGACTCTAGAAAGCAAGAGCGTGCTTCTTGCTCTAAAGCAGAGTGTGTTTCATGGATGAGAACTGTGCTGTGTGTTTCCCTTCAGAAACGGAGTTAAATGCCAGGCTCTGTGTCTTCCTACAAGCGAGACTTCGTTTCAGGTAAACGCAGTCACTTTTCAGCTCAAACGAAGCTATATTGTACACGAAGCTCACACGTTTCTCGCTCTTAACTGAAACGCATTGGATGTTAGAGGGCCTGTGGTTTGTATCAGTTTCAGAAGCAGAGTTGAAGTAGATATGGTCCGTGTGTGTAGGAAACACAGTTCTTTTGTTCTGAGCACTCTCACGTTTCCCGCCTTATTAGAGACTCTAGAAAGCAAGAGCGTGCTTCTTGCTCTAAAGCAGAGTGTGTTTCATGGATGAGAACTGTGCTGTGTGTTTCCCTTCAGAAACGGAGTTAAATGCCAGGCTCTGTGTCTTCCTACAAGCGAGACTTCGTTTCAGGTAAACGCAGTCACTTTTCAGCTCAAACGAAGCTATATTGTACACGAAGCTCACACGTTTCTCGCTCTTAACTGAAACGCATTGGATGTTAGAGGGCCTGTGGTTTGTATCAGTTTCAGAAGCAGAGTTGAACTAGATATGGTCCGTGTGTGTAGGAAACACAGTTCTTTTGTTCTGAGCACTCTCACGTTTCCCGCCTTATTAGAGACTCTAGAAAGCAAGAGCGTGCTTCTTGCTCTAAAGCAGAGTGTGTTTCATGGATGAGAACTGTGCTGTGTGTTTCCCTTCAGAAACGGAGTTAAATGCCAGGCTCTGTGTCTTCCTACAAGCGAGACTTCGTTTCAGGTAAACGCAGTCACTTTTCAGCTCAAACGAAGCTATATTGTACACGAAGCTCACACGTTTCTCGCTCTTAACTGAAACGCATTGGATGTTAGAGGGCCTGTGGTTTGTATCAGTTTCAGAAGCAGAGTTGAACTAGATATGGTCCGTGTGTGTAGGAAACACAGTTCTTTTGTTCTGAGCACTCTCACGTTTCCCGCCTTATTAGAGACTCTAGAAAGCAAGAGCGTGCTTCTTGCTCTAAAGCAGAGTGTGTTTCATGGATGAGAACTGTGCTGTGTGTTTCCCTTCAGAAACGGAGTTAAATGCCAGGCTCTGTGTCTTCCTACAAGCGAGACTTCGTTTCAGGTAAACGCAGTCACTTTTCAGCTCAAACGAAGCTATATTGTACACGAAGCTCACACGTTTCTCGCTCTTAACTGAAACGCATTGGATGTTAGAGGGCCTGTGGTTTGTATCAGTTTCAGAAGCAGAGTTGAACTAGATATGGTCCGTGTGTGTAGGAAACACAGTTCTTTTGTTCTGAGCACTCTCACGTTTCCCGCCTTATTAGAGACTCTAGAAAGCAAGAGCGTGCTTCTTGCTCTAAAGCAGAGTGTGTTTCATGGATGAGAACTGTGCTGTGTGTTTCCCTTCAGAAACGGAGTTAAATGCCAGGCTCTGTGTCTTCCTACAAGCGAGACTTCGTTTCAGGTAAACGCAGTCACTTTTCAGCTCAAACGAAGCTATATTGTACACGAAGCTCACACGTTTCTCGCTCTTAACTGAAACGCATTGGATGTTAGAGGGCCTGTGGTTTGTATCAGTTTCAGAAGCAGAGTTGAACTAGATATGGTCCGTGTGTGTAGGAAACACAGTTCTTTTGTTCTGAGCACTCTCACGTTTCCCGCCTTATTAGAGACTCTAGAAAGCAAGAGCGTGCTTCTTGCTCTAAAGCAGAGTGTGTTTCATGGATGAGAACTGTGCTGTGTGTTTCCCTTCAGAAACGGAGTTAAATGCCAGGCTCTGTGTCTTCCTACAAGCGAGACTTCGTTTCAGGTAAACGCAGTCACTTTTCAGCTCAAACGAAGCTATATTGTACACGAAGCTCACACGTTTCTCGCTCTTAACTGAAACGCATTGGATGTTAGAGGGCCTGTGGTTTGTATCAGTTTCAGAAGCAGAGTTGAACTAGATATGGTCCGTGTGTGTAGGAAACACAGTTCTTTTGTTCTGAGCACTCTCACGTTTCCCGCCTTATTAGAGACTCTAGAAAGCAAGAGCGTGCTTCTTGCTCTAAAGCAGAGTGTGTTTCATGGATGAGAACTGTGCTGTGTGTTTCCCTTCAGAAACGGAGTTAAATGCCAGGCTCTGTGTCTTCCTACAAGCGAGACTTCGTTTCAGGTAAACGCAGTCACTTTTCAGCTCAAACGAAGCTATATTGTACACGAAGCTCACACGTTTCTCGCTCTTAACTGAAACGCATTGGATGTTAGAGGGCCTGTGGTTTGTATCAGTTTCAGAAGCAGAGTTGAACTAGATATGGTCCGTGTGTGTAGGAAACACAGTTCTTTTGTTCTGAGCACTCTCACGTTTCCCGCCTTATTAGAGACTCTAGAAAGCAAGAGCGTGCTTCTTGCTCTAAAGCAGAGTGTGTTTCATGGATGAGAACTGTGCTGTGTGTTTCCCTTCAGAAACGGAGTTAAATGCCAGGCTCTGTGTCTTCCTACAAGCGAGACTTCGTTTCAGGTAAACGCAGTCACTTTTCAGCTCAAACGAAGCTATATTGTACACGAAGCTCACACGTTTCTCGCTCTTAACTGAAACGCATTGGATGTTAGAGGGCCTGTGGTTTGTATCAGTTTCAGAAGCAGAGTTGAACTAGATATGGTCCGTGTGTGTAGGAAACACAGTTCTTTTGTTCTGAGCACTCTCACGTTTCCCGCCTTATTAGAGACTCTAGAAAGCAAGAGCGTGCTTCTTGCTCTAAAGCAGAGTGTGTTTCATGGATGAGAACTGTGCTGTGTGTTTCCCTTCAGAAACGGAGTTAAATGCCAGGCTCTGTGTCTTCCTACAAGCGAGACTTCGTTTCAGGTAAACGCAGTCACTTTTCAGCTCAAACGAAGCTATATTGTACACGAAGCTCACACGTTTCTCGCTCTTAACTGAAACGCATTGGATGTTAGAGGGCCTGTGGTTTGTATCAGTTTCAGAAGCAGAGTTGAACTAGATATGGTCCGTGTGTGTAGGAAACACAGTTCTTTTGTTCTGAGCACTCTCACGTTTCCCGCCTTATTAGAGACTCTAGAAAGCAGGAGCGTGCTTCTTGCTCTAAAGCAGAGTGTGTTTCATGGATGAGAACTGTGCTGTGTGTTTCCCTTCAGAAACGGAGTTAAATGCCAGGCTCTGTGTCTTCCTACAAGCGAGACTTCGTTTCAGGTAAACGCAGTCACTTTTCAGCTCAAACGAAGCTATATTGTACACGAAGCTCACACGTTTCTCGCTCTTAACTGAAACGCATTGGATGTTAGAGGGCCTGTGGTTTGTATCAGTTTCAGAAGCAGAGTTGAACTAGATATGGTCCGTGTGTGTAGGAAACACAGTTCTTTTGTTCTGAGCACTCTCACGTTTCCCGCCTTATTAGAGACTCTAGAAAGCAAGAGCGTGCTTCTTGCTCTAAAGCAGAGTGTGTTTCATGGATGAGAACTGTGCTGTGTGTTTCCCTTCAGAAACGGAGTTAAATGCCAGGCTCTGTGTCTTCCTACAAGCGAGACTTCGTTTCAGGTAAACGCAGTCACTTTTCAGCTCAAACGAAGCTATATTGTACACGAAGCTCACACGTTTCTCGCTCTTAACTGAAACGCATTGGATGTTAGAGGGCCTGTGGTTTGTATCAGTTTCAGAAGCAGAGTTGAACTAGATATGGTCCGTGTGTGTAGGAAACACAGTTCTTTTGTTCTGAGCACTCTCACGTTTCCCGCCTTATTAGAGACTCTAGAAAGCAAGAGCGTGCTTCTTGCTCTAAAGCAGAGTGTGTTTCATGGATGAGAACTGTGCTGTGTGTTTCCCTTCAGAAACGGAGTTAAATGCCAGGCTCTGTGTCTTCCTACAAGCGAGACTTCGTTTCAGGTAAACGCAGTCACTTTTCAGCTCAAACGAAGCTATATTGTACACGAAGCTCACACGTTTCTCGCTCTTAACTGAAACGCATTGGATGTTAGAGGGCCTGTGGTTTGTATCAGTTTCAGAAGCAGAGTTGAACTAGATATGGTCCGTGTGTGTAGGAAACACAGTTCTTTTGTTCTGAGCACTCTCACGTTTCCCGCCTTATTAGAGACTCTAGAAAGCAAGAGCGTGCTTCTTGCTCTAAAGCAGAGTGTGTTTCATGGATGAGAACTGTGCTGTGTGTTTCCCTTCAGAAACGGAGTTAAATGCCAGGCTCTGTGTCTTCCTACAAGCGAGACTTCGTTTCAGGTAAACGCAGTCACTTTTCAGCTCAAACGAAGCTATATTGTACACGAAGCTCACACGTTTCTCGCTCTTAACTGAAACGCATTGGATGTTAGAGGGCCTGTGGTTTGTATCAGTTTCAGAAGCAGAGTTGAACTAGATATGGTCCGTGTGTGTAGGAAACACAGTTCTTTTGTTCTGAGCACTCTCACGTTTCCCGCCTTATTAGAGACTCTAGAAAGCAGGAGCGTGCTTCTTGCTCTAAAGCAGAGTGTGTTTCATGGATGAGAACTGTGCTGTGTGTTTCCCTTCAGAAACGGAGTTAAATGCCAGGCTCTGTGTCTTCCTACAAGCGAGACTTCGTTTCAGGTAAACGCAGTCACTTTTCAGCTCAAACGAAGCTATATTGTACACGAAGCTCACACGTTTCTCGCTCTTAACTGAAACGCATTGGATGTTAGAGGGCCTGTGGTTTGTATCAGTTTCAGAAGCAGAGTTGAACTAGATATGGTCCGTGTGTGTAGGAAACACAGTTCTTTTGTTCTGAGCACTCTCACGTTTCCCGCCTTATTAGAGACTCTAGAAAGCAAGAGCGTGCTTCTTGCTCTAAAGCAGAGTGTGTTTCATGGATGAGAACTGTGCTGTGTGTTTCCCTTCAGAAACGGAGTTAAATGCCAGGCTCTGTGTCTTCCTACAAGCGAGACTTCGTTTCAGGTAAACGCAGTCACTTTTCAGCTCAAACGAAGCTATATTGTACACGAAGCTCACACGTTTCTCGCTCTTAACTGAAACGCATTGGATGTTAGAGGGCCTGTGGTTTGTATCAGTTTCAGAAGCAGAGTTGAACTAGATATGGTCCGTGTGTGTAGGAAACACAGTTCTTTTGTTCTGAGCACTCTCACGTTTCCCGCCTTATTAGAGACTCTAGAAAGCAAGAGCGTGCTTCTTGCTCTAAAGCAGAGTGTGTTTCATGGATGAGAACTGTGCTGTGTGTTTCCCTTCAGAAACGGAGTTAAATGCCAGGCTCTGTGTCTTCCTACAAGCGAGACTTCGTTTCAGGTAAACGCAGTCACTTTTCAGCTCAAACGAAGCTATATTGTACACGAAGCTCACACGTTTCTCGCTCTTAACTGAAACGCATTGGATGTTAGAGGGCCTGTGGTTTGTATCAGTTTCAGAAGCAGAGTTGAACTAGATATGGTCCGTGTGTGTAGGAAACACAGTTCTTTTGTTCTGAGCACTCTCACGTTTCCCGCCTTATTAGAGACTCTAGAAAGCAAGAGCGTGCTTCTTGCTCTAAAGCAGAGTGTGTTTCATGGATGAGAACTGTGCTGTGTGTTTCCCTTCAGAAACGGAGTTAAATGCCAGGCTCTGTGTCTTCCTACAAGCGAGACTTCGTTTCAGGTAAACGCAGTCACTTTTCAGCTCAAACGAAGCTATATTGTACACGAAGCTCACACGTTTCTCGCTCTTAACTGAAACGCATTGGATGTTAGAGGGCCTGTGGTTTGTATCAGTTTCAGAAGCAGAGTTGAACTAGATATGGTCCGTGTGTGTAGGAAACACAGTTCTTTTGTTCTGAGCACTCTCACGTTTCCCGCCTTATTAGAGACTCTAGAAAGCAAGAGCGTGCTTCTTGCTCTAAAGCAGAGTGTGTTTCATGGATGAGA